>JARCZZ010045685.1:0-30193 GCA_030323915.1 Brotogeris chrysoptera | reverse complement strand
GTGTTAAAAGAAACATATATAAGTGCATGAAGACTGTGAATAAACAGACACGTTGCCTGCATCAAGCTACGTCCCGTCTCTCAATCGCAGCAGAAATTGAAGCACACCCAAGAGAGGAACCACAAGAAACTTTGCAAAAGTGCAACCATAGATTAAAATAAGCTAAAAAAACCCCAAACAGTTCAAATAAAAATATTAGAAGAGGTCATATATTCCTGGAAATAGAATAATTTTTAAAAACTCCAATACACTAAACAAGAGTGTATTTAATAACTGATTTCCTGCATTGAGAAAGAATAAATTAGTGGCTGTCCAAACAAAATGCTTAGTATACAGAATAAATACAAATAAGCACAGCTGAAGGTTTTACTACTATGACGAAGTTCTCTGTACTAACTATAACTGTAAATAGGAAGTTCTTCCCTTAGTTACCAATGGTTATGAATTGCTTATGGAACTGTAGGGTGTAAGCAACTCCATATCGCAATAAACCTAACCAAACTGCTAATGTGAAGTATGGAATCATAGGCCAAAATATTTTTTTCTGGTGCTATAAAAATAAGAAAAAAGAAGCTGCACCAGGCTTAAGTCCCAAAGGCATTTGATAGAATGAGAAAGACAGTACTGAATTGGATGGTCTTTACACTAGACCCCACCTACAAGGAAAAAAAAAAAAAAAATAAAAAAGGAGAAGAAATATACAAACAGAAATTGAGTAAGAAAATAAAAATATAACAAGCATTGCTGTGTTGTTTTTTTTTAGGAGCACTGTAAAATCAATGTAAGACTAATAGAAATTAAAGATATGCATGGACATATTAGCTGAAAACCTATTGTTGGAGCCTGACAAAAACTAGTTCAGCATTTTTTTTCTGATTTAGAAAAAAATTTAAAATTATACCTATGGGTTTTTATTAAGTTTTTCTGATCTAAATTTCAGGGGGCTATTACCTCCTCCTGCCATTTTGTCTTAAATAGATGTCATTTCCTTCTAGTTTGTACACATTGGCACATTCCTAGATAGTGAACAGAAACTCCTCTCAGCCTTTCATCCTAAACTAAACAAACCAAAATGTTTTTGCCTTCTCTCAAATTATAGCCTCTCCATTTATTTAATGATATTCATGGCCCTTCTCTATCCCTTCCAGTTTGCACTCTTCTTTACAGTAATTAGAATATCATTAAACACATCAAGAGGAATTTTACTTACAACTTCTGTCTAAATCATGTCTTTCCATTCAAAAATTTTGCCTCATGCACATACAAGATCTACTGCTTTTTCCAGAACCATGTTAGCAGCTTACAGGCATGTTCCAGGTAAGAAATGCAAGCTTTAAGACTCTTCCAAATTATGACCTTTCTGCTGCTACTGACTGGTGCTTCATTCTCACTGCCCCAATACTCAATGTTATTCAGTTTTGTTTATAAGTTACTTTTTTACTATGCAGACAACATTAATTGAATAACTTCAGGTTTAATTAACACACTTCTAGATTTTTCCTTCCCAATGTTAATTACAAACTATTAAGCAACTATTGTATCAGGGCCAACCCTCCAAGGCGAATTGATCAAACCTGTAACTTCCTTTTTTTTGTTTTCTTCTCCCACAAGTCAAATAAATTTCCTTAGTCAGTTTTATTATTAATTTGAATTCAAATTTTCTGAAGGCAAAAGAAAAATATTTTTTATTTATCATTGCTCTGTTAGACAAAGCTTTTGTTTGCAGTACAGAACAGAAATATACATAATGAAAAACGCAATTTTGGTGGCAGACTAGCTAGAGCGTGCATACTTAACATGTGATAAAAAATTTTAAAATTAAAATATGGATCTGCAATCAAACTCCATTTTATATGACTATCATTTTCTTGTGATGGAGGAAAATGCCATATTTGTATTCCCATGAATAGGAGTTTTATAGAAAAGAAACACTTTCTTAGCATTTATTATAACAAAGAAATATTAATCTGAATAGCAATATTTTCAAGGAAAAATCTACTCTGAATAAATGCACTATTGCCAACTATCACAAAAAGACAAGAGAAACAAGTGAACTCCAATGACCAAGGATTTCAACTCTTTCTTTAAATCCAGAGTATGATCAAGGAATACAGCACTGTACCACATGGAGTCCTTTTTGAGCACTGATTAGCACCCCTCACATAGAAGTTGCATCTGCCAAAGGAAGCATCGTAAGATCTGTGACCAGACTCTCAGATGTCTACAGTGAAATTTCTCCATGTACTTGACCTGCAGTGCTAAAATTAAAAAGGCAAAAGAGAGATACTTACCGAGTATAGTGTGACTCAGTCCAGTAGGTACAAAGAAATACAGACATGGGCAGGAGACAGATTTATTAAGGAATTAATGGATCCAGGGAAGAGGAATGGATGGAGGCAAGGAGCTAATTTTACTATTCTGTCAGTTGGGAATCATAAACAATTTTTTATCAGCTTATGGACAGTGCTTCATACCAATGTTTTGTCACAGGCATTCAAATTTACACATTTTACTGGAATAACCATGTTAGGCAAATGGATCAGCAAACAGGTCTGGCCAAGTATTTTCCATTTTGCCTTATAAAACCAGAATAGCGTTGGAATTTGGACAGGCAATTGATAAAGCAAGAAATGCAGCCCTCAAAGACATTTTTCTTGCCACTGAAAGTAATTTTTTTATTTCCTGACTTAAATGATCTATACATTCCACTGCCTTGATGGCATTCATCATTGAACTACTTGTACACAACTTGTCTAACCTTAGAAACTCTAAGAAACTGGCCTTGAAGGGTACTATTAGCAGCTATGCCTATTTTATTACATGCTATGGTTTGTTGAAGGAGAGAGAGAGTGTGAAGAAACAGCTATGTTGTTTCTCTATGTTCCAGGCTTTCAATGTGTATTGAAGGCTTAAGCCATCAGATCTGTCTATTGTCTGATTTTCTGTGGTGGAGATTTGTGGCAAAGAAGGATTCAGCTTTATATATGGATTTGTGTAAGTCTTTTAGTGCAAATGTTAAATTTTTCAAATCATACTAAGTGTTAAATTAACCCTAGGTGCTATTCCATAATGCAAGAAATACAGATTTTAACATATTCAGAGAAGAATTAATATTATTTTAATTCAAAATACATTATAAAAAAAAAAAGGAAAAATACAACCTGCATGTGTCTTACACTAAAAAGATCCAAGAACTCTACACAGATGTATAAGGAAAAAATGAAAATATTACATAGATGGGAAAAGATTCAGGGAATGTAATAAAAATATGTAAATATGCTCAAGATGACACTGTTATTCATGTAAATACTGGAATTTATTCACAGTATCAAAGCAAAGAAATAAATTTTCACTGAAGTTAAGCCAAAAACAAGTTCAAATCCATATATGGATTTTAATATGGAAATTAATTCCTAGATGACACACATAAACAGAAAACCGATGACAGTAATGAAACACCACTAAGAAACAACTAAAAAGTGTGGATCAGTGGTTTGAGCCCACTTAGTTTAAGTTTTTTTAAGTTTCAGAAAGAGAGTAATATTTCAAATTTATTAACATTTCAAATTTATTTATAGCTTGCAGAAAGCTTCTATCACTGAGGATTTTAAAAAATATTAATTTTCATAGAAGCATAATCCAAAGAAGTATAATACATATATAACAGATTTCAGAGGGCCTTATACTCCTATATAATTTTGCTTTTCTCTTCATGATCTTTGTGGTTATGATTTCACTGAGATATTCTTACATTTCCTAGGTTTGAAAATTCATTTTCTATTTATTTTGTAATTTATGTCAAGTTCCTCATAAGAAACAGAAATTAACTAAGATTGTTTATTTCAGTGTTTTAAAACATAATATACTACTATAAGATGAAAATCAAGTTTTGCTCAAAGTTTTAAGGCTAAATGTCAGGAATTGTACAGTATGAAGAATTTTGCTTTCCTACTGCATTTGAAGATTTATGCATTAAAAGAAATGCATATATAATCTAACCTGGGATAAATAAGGCAAAATTCAGGGCCTCGTCTTCAACTAAGATGACAAAACAATAAACTTGGGTCTTTTTTAACTCCTGATATTCACGAGATCTCACTGTTCTGTCTTTCACAATGTGTCAATAATGGCTTGACTGTAAAATAACATAAAAATGTAAAATTAGCAAGATTTAGGGTTTTTTTTTGTTGTGTACTTCAGAGTTGCATGTTTTAGTTCAATGTAATAAATATTTCTCAAAAAGATAAAAAGTGAAATGTAACTCTTTTAAATACATTTGCCAGAATTTTAGTCTTGCTTTTGCATAGGAACTGATAAGCAAATTTGAGAACCGACCATATATGCATCAAAATTTTTTGAGGCTTCGCCCATTTTAGTTATCATCCAGAGACAATCAGGGATGACCATATGTGGACCCAAGAAAAAGGAGTAAACCCGCTTTAATTTTTCAGAGAAGACAGTGCCTTTCGGTTAGAAAAGATCAGTGCAGAATTCTTCATGTGATTTCACATTTTTCCTCCATAACACAGTAGGGTTTTTTAATTATGTTTTTGTAGCAAAGGATTTGAGACCAGTGTAGACAGTTTATAAAATATAGTTGAACACTGTGAAGATAACATGCTACGTCAATTTATAGACTAAATGAGTGACAAAAAAATATCTGGCTCAACACTAGACAGATAATACAACAGTTGTTCTTATGCCAAATCTCATCTTTTAATACATATGTCTGTCCCTTATTGCTTCTCACCATTAAAAGGTACAATTGTCCATGAGACCTTTTCATTAAAACAGGGACCAAACTAATGAAGACAGGATGGATGTCCATAATATCACCTGGCCAGAAACTATTATTTTCCAGTAATCTCTTTTGAAGAACTGTAGTTTAAGTTACCAAATTAGAACATAAAATTTATTTTACGCTACCTTGTCTGGCATTATAAAGTTGTTAATCTTACAAAGCCAAAGTCAAATAGGGTAACTTAGGCCAAGATCAGTTTTTAATAACAAGAAAATGTCATTGTCAATAGTTTGTCTATTGTAATATTTTCATAATGGTACATTTAACTTTTCAAGCTAGCTTATTTTTGTTTTGAAAGGCATAATACTTTGAAGTGATAGTAACGAACTGTTACTATTGATCTAAAAGCATGGCTTTTTAGAAGTAGTTTCTTAAAAAAGCATATAATTCTGTTGTTCACCATAACAACAAGAGGTGTAGTCTTTCACAGTAAGACCAATTATATTATTATCAAGGGCAGGAACAGGGAGCAGAATGAATACTACATAATCCAAGTGGAAATGGATAATTACCTGCTACACCACTTAGACATAAGCAAGTTTTCCAGCCTACCTGCGATCCAGTCAAGGGTACTGAGGGTACTGGCAGAAGCACTCACTGAGCCACTTTCAATAATTATCAGCAGTCCTGGCTAATCGGGATGCCCAGTTGGTTGGAGGTCAGCAAATGTCACCCGCGTCTTCAAAAGGGCTAGAAAGAGCATCCAGAGAAGTAAAGGAATGGCAGACCTCAGTGACTGGAAAGGTTATGGAGTAGAACATCTTGAGTGCCATCATATGGCATGTAGAGGACATCTGGGTGACCAAGCCCAGACAGCATAAGTTTATGATAGGCAGGTCGTATTTGACAAACCGGATCTTCTTCTATGGCAAGGTGACCCATTTAGTGGAAGAGAAAATGCTGTGATTGCTCTTTACTTGGACTTTAGTAAAGCCTTTGACATTTTCCCAAGCAGTCTCAAAGAGAAACTGGTTGTTCACGGCTTGGATGGGTGTTCTCTTCAATAGGTAAAAAAATGGCTGGATAGCTCCGCCTGAAAAGTGGTGGTGAATGGAATTAAACCCAATTGGCAGCCACTCACAAGTGGTCTTCCCCGACATTCAGAGTGAGGCCATTTTTATTTAATGTCTTTATCCAGGATCAGGACAAGGAGGCTGAGTGCACCCTCAATCAGTTTGCAGATGACACAAAGTTGGGTGGGAGTGTTGAACTTGTTGAAGACAGGAAAGTTCTGTAAAGGGTTCTGGACAGGCTGGATAAATGGGCAGAGGCAAATTGTATGAGGTTCAACAAAGCTATGTGCTAGGTCCTACAACATACAACAGGTCACAGCATCACCATGCAATGTTACAAGCTTAGGCAAGAGCAGCTAGAAAGCCACCCAGCAGAAAAGCACTTGGGAAAAATGGCTGACATATGAGTCAGCAGTGTGCCCAGTGGTCATGAATGCCAGAAGCACCCTGGCTTGTATCAGAAACAGCACGTCCAGCAGGACTAGGGAGGTGTCCTCTACTTGGCATTAGTGAGGCTACACCTCAAAGACTGTGTTCAGTTTTGGGCCCCTCGCAAGAAGATAGACAATGAGGTGTTGAAGCATGTCCGAAGAATGGCAACAAAGCTGGTAAAAGGTCTGGAGCACAAGTCTCATGAGTGGCTGAGGGAACTGGGGTTGTTTAGCCTGGAGAGAAGACTCAAAGGAGACCTTATCAGTCTCTACAGCTACCTGAAAGAGAGTAGAGCATGGTGGGTGTTGGTCCCTTCTCCCAAGTAACAAGTGATAGGACAAGAAAAAACAACCTCAAGTTGCACCAGGGGAGATTTAGATTAGATATATTTAGATTGTCTCTAAACTGGAGAGATTGTCTCTAAACTTGAGAGATTGTCTCTAAACTGGAAAGACCTAAATTTAATGGATGGATAACACAACAGATAAAGAATTGACTGGATGGTTGCATTCAAAGAGTTGTGCTCAATGTCCAACTGCACACTGGTAACAAATGGTGTCCCTGAAGAGTTAGTGTTGGGAGTAATCCTGTTCCACATCTTTGTCAGTGACATGAAAATGGGCTTGAGTGTGCCCTCAGCAAATTTGCCAACTGCAAAGCAGTCGCACCACAAGCGGTGCGGTTCGGTTGATATGCTAGAGAGAAGGGATGCCATCCAGAGGGACCTTGACATGTTTGAGAGGTGGGCTGATGCCAACCTTATGAAGTTCAATCAACACAAATGTAAGGTCCTACACCTGGGTCAGGGCAATCCCAGGCACATCTACAGGTTGGGAAAAGAAGAGATTTAGAGCAGCCCTGCAGAGAAAGACTTGGAGGTGTTGGTTGATGAGAAAATTAACATGATCCAGCTTCAGTGTGCACTCGCAGCCCAGAAAGCCAACCATATCCTGGGCTGCACCAAATGAAGCGTGACCAACAGGTCAAAGGAGGTGATCCCGACCCTTCACTCTGCTCTTGTAAGACCTCACTTGGAGTATTGTGTACAGTTTTGGTGTCCTCAACGTAAAAAGGACATAGAACTCTTGGAACAAGTCCAGAGGAGGGTCACGAGGATGTTCAGGGAGTGTTGGAACAGACTACCCAGACAGGTGGCTGAATCTCCGTCCCTGGAGGTATTTCAAAGGTGCGCAAATGTGGCAGTTAGGGACACAGTTAAGTGGCGGAATTGTTAGTGCTAGGTTAACAGTTTGACTTAATGATCTTAAAAGTCTTTTCTATCATAAACAATTCTGTGATTCTGTGACTTTGTGATTCTATGAACTACTTGTCTTTTCGAGTTCCATCTTCATATTTTTAAGCTTCTTCAGCATACAGTGGGAGAAAAACTGTTTGAGTAATATTAACTGACATAAATCTACCCATATTTCCCTCAATTACAGAGACACACAAGGTATATTTTTATGCTATTTCTCTTTAGTAGAATCTGCAACGGTCAGTTTCCTATCATAGAATATATCTCTGCATTTGTAAGTGTGGGTGTATGCATGCACATACATCAAAATATTTTTTTGGTTTCAAGGAAGGGATGTCACCTTGCAACATTTTAACAAGCAACCAAAGAGCTTTGAAAATTTTGTTCAATGTACAATTTCTGATAATTAAAAACGACAAGAAGCTGCTGTGAAACCGAAAAGGACAAGAAATCAGGTGCTACTAGAAATATCCAGAAGATTAACAGTACTGAGATGCGTAGATTTAATTTCCCCTATAACTATGCAGATATTAAAAGTGATCAGTCATAATCTTTTTTAAATTTAATTATTTTAACCATTTTCATATCTCATTTGTTTTTCCTACCCGCAATTTTCTAGTTCATGGGGCACTGTAAATATATTCACCATGGAGTCACGAAATTAGTACAGAATTCTTCTGGAAAATTAGTTTCAAATTCATTATTCTGAACATTTACTCATGAAGCTCTGAACTTAACACTTGCAGTTACTTGGCTGGGGAATTTAAACATATAATTGTGATCTGTGTATATATTGAAAGCTGCCCAGCACATGTTCATGAATATTGTAGCAAGCTGAATAAAACTGTGAACTATTTCTAAAAGCAGTATTTACAAATAATTTGAAAATAGCTGATTTACGTAAATCACACTTTAACAAACAGTTCTGAGGAAGCAAACGTTTGTTGAATGAAATATTAGTTATGAGTAATTCACCTACCTGTGTTCTCCTCACATTAAGTAAAATAACAGACTAAGCAAACTTTTCAGATGTTTGAATTCAATAAATGATTCAGCATCTGACCCTTTTTCACTGAACCTCATGTTTCTTATGGGATTTCATATTCTTGTTTGGACCTATCTTGGGTTCAATGGAAGATAATAACGTCTACTTCAACTGCCCACATCTTACTCGGAGACATACTGCCCCTAAAATACACACAACAAAACTCCCCAACATTTATGCTATATTAAGGCTCGAAACAAGCCAGTTCTGCTACACATAATGTAAAATTTTTTTTTTGCTACACCTATATCTTTTGACAGAAAAACTTTATTGCAGTAGATAGATAACACTATTTATTGGGTTTGTATGGCAAGGTTTTTGTACTAGGAGAGCTACAGGGGACGCTTCTGTGAGATACTGCTCAAAGCTTTCCCTATGTCTACAGAGCCAATGCCAACCATCTCCAAGACAAACCTGCTGCTGGTCAAGGACAAACCCATCAGAAATGCTGGTAGTGTCTCCCTGATAATGCATTTAAGAAGAGGAAAGAGTTACTGCACTAAGAACCACTGCAGCTGGAGAAGGGAGTGAGAGTATGTGCAAGAAACAGCTCTGCAGACAAGGTCAGTGAAGAAGGGAGAGGAGGTGTTCCAGGCACCAGAGCAGAGATTCCCCTGCAGCCCATGCTGCAGACCATGATGCGGCAGACTGTGCCCCTGCAACCCATGGGGGTTCACAGTGGAGCAGATACCCACCTGCAGCCTATGGAGGATTGCACTCTGGAGAAGGAATATGCCCAAAGGTGTCTGTGACCCCATGGGAAGCCCACAGTGGATCAGGCCTCTGGCAGGCCTTGTGGCCCTGTGAAGAGAGGAGCCTACACTAGAGTAGGTTTGCTGCAGGACTTGTGACCCCAGAAGGGACCCATGCTGGAGTGGTCTGTTCCTGAAGGATGCACCCATGGAAGAGACTCACATCGGAGCAGTCTGTTCTTGAAGGACTGTACCCATGGAAGGGACCCACACCGGAGCAGTCTGTTCTAGCAGGACTGCGCCCATCGAAGGGACCCATAGTGGAGCAGTTCATGAAGAACTGCAGCCTGTGGGAAGGCTTTGGGGAAACTCATGGAGGACTGTCTCCCATAGGACCCTGCAATGGAACAAAGGAAGATATGAGGAGACCTTCTCTGAGGAGAAAGGAGTGGCAGAAACAATGTGTGACAATCTGACCATAACCTCCATCCCCCTGAAGCTCTTGGGGGAGGAGGTAGGGAAAAATAGGAGTAATTAAAACCTGGAAAGAAGGGACGTGGGAGGAAGCTGGTTTTAAGATTTAGTTTTCTTTCTTTCTTATTACCCTATTCTGACTTGATTGGTAATTAATGAAACTTATTTGCCCAAGTCAAGTCTGTTTTGCCTATTACAGTAACTGCTCAATGATCTCTCCCTGTCCTTATTTTGACCAGAAAGCCTTATGCTACATTTTCTCTCTCCTGTCTGTCCAGCAGAGGAGGGGGAGTGATAGAGCAGCTTTGGTGGGCAGATAGCATCCAGCCAAGGTCAACCTTCCACACACCATATGGATATGCACTATAACCATCTAAATGGCTCTGGAAAAAATATTTGCCTTTTTAAAATATATATATATTAGGAACAATATATGTCAGATTTACTGTAATTATGATAATGGTGAAAAAAAGGAAGAAAATATCATTACAAAAAACTACAAAAGCTTATGTAATATCATTCTACATACTCTTTAAGAAGCAGCACATTTGATATTTACCTTAGTAACACTGAAACTGCTAAAGGTGAAAGTCTTGAAATTTTCATCTTAAGCTAGAGTGGCACAGCAGATTTCTACATGTGCCATTAAACTGAACTCTTTCAGTTCCTGAAAATCTTTATTTTAATTCAATATTACCAGAAAATTTACTTCTGGACTGCACAGATTTTGATAACCACTGTTTTTTGCTCTGTCTTTCTGTTACCTATTCTTCTAGTCAGTGCCTCTTGGTTTTGTGGGTTAATTTGTATATCCAGTGTTATGGAGAATAGCGATGCCGTAACTGTTCCTACTGTTATTTTAACAAACCTTCCTGAAGCAGAACATTTCCAAGATAAACCATTTTGATGATGATGTGTTTTACAATTTCAGGATACACAGTTTCTTTTTTTTACATATAGATTTCTTTTATTTAAAACACATTCTGAACGGGATGAAGAGGATTTTTACCCAACATCTGAAAGTAAAATACAGTTTGCTTGTCTTTTATGCTATTACGCTTTACATGAAGAATTTAAGAATTTAAATCTGCAAATATTTTTTTTAACCACTTTATACACACTAGTGCACTTCGAAGTTTTTACACATAAATTATGAAATCTGACAAACCCTGTAATAATTTTCTCTTTGAGGATGTTACAGAAAGACAGAAGTCAGCTGTAGCTAAGTTGTCATATGTCCTTGAGTTACACAATTGAATTTAGCAATTAAAACTGTTCTGTTGGGTGTTTTTTTTTTGCCGAAAATGCATGAAAAGTAAATGATGAACATATTACAACAAACCTAGCCACATCAGAACCAACAGTGTTGAAATTATCACCACCTGCCCTACTTTAATTCATAGATAAAAACGTAGTTTATTTTCTGTACGCAGCAACAGAAAGAGTGACAAGCCAGACTGTGTACTGGTTACAATATATGTTTAAGGAAAATGTAGTGATGGAGCACCCATTTAAATTATCTATGCTGTTGACTGTAGAAAGAATCACTAGAAAATCATTTTGGTTCAAAGTAGTAATTAACGGAAGTCCAGCAAAGTAACATATGGGTGCAGACTTTTGCTTTTACAGTGAAGCAGATAATGATGAAAAAGAGTGACTCATTTTATTCCAAGGGGGAAGAATGGTTGTGATTCGTTATTCCTTAACCTGAAACTTTGCATCATGATGGATCATTTTATAGCATGGGAGTTTCCAATAAGCTCTAATACCCCGATTCCTTTAGAGAGGAAATTTGGAATATGAGCAGCAAGGCAGGCACAACAAATCATTCAACATTCATACAACTGTATATTGTCAAAATAGTAATTGTTAAATGAATCCTTCTCAGAGGAAAAAAATGCTGTCCACAAATATACATTTCACCATTAATAACAACTATTTTGCTTCAGAATTATATCATGACCAGAACTCTACAAACTTAAAAAGATGTTGACATTGATCCTAGGAAATCCTGCCTAAAAAAACCCAAAATCTTAACATAATTATCAAGAACAGTGCAGAAAATACTTAGAAATAACTTTCAAAAAGATAGTAATAGTCACGTCAGTGGGGACAGAAATCAAAAGAGTGTGCAAACAGAATTTTTTGTTGAACTAAGGAAAAACTGTTAAAATTACCTATACCTAGCTACACTCAACAATACTTAATGTACAAGAGAAGTCTTAACAACTGAATAGAATTAGCCTTTAAAAAGTATCTTCAGTAATTAAAGGATTTTAAACAATAAATAAAATCTACATGAAAGATAAACTCCTTAGAGGTATAAGATAGCAGGTGAGGCATACATTTAGGTCATCACTAAACAAAAAGAAAAATAATATCGAGGTGTATTGCCTGGGTTAAGACTCAGGTCACCATGATTCCTTCTAAACCGATTCCTAACATGCAGAGTAGTGAAAACAAATCGTATTTATCAGCCTGTTGTGGTTTAAGTCTCTAAACCACCCCCCATGCAGTTTTCTCACTCACTCACTCCCCTATCTTCCTTCTCCCAGTCCTGAGGGGTATGGGGAGAAGAATTAAAAGAATGCAACTTCTACAGGTTGAGATAAGAACAGTTTAGTAACTTAGGTATAACACAAATCACTACTGCTACCACCAATAGTAATACAAGAGAAAGACAAAGAAAGAGAATACAACTGCTCACCGAGCCCGACCCAGCCAGTGCACCCCCCAGCAGCAAACCCCCCAGTGCCCCACCAAACTCCCTTCCAGGTCTCTGCTCTCTGTTGTCACATCCTGGACATGACATGCTGTGGTATGGAATAACTCTTTGGTCAGTTTGGGTCAGGTGTCCTGTCTCTGCTTCCTCCCGGCTTCCCTCCTCCCTGGCATAGCATGAGACACAGAAAGTCCTTGGCCAGACCAAAACATTACCCAGCAGTAACTGAAAACACTGGTGTTATCAGCGCTGCTCCGAGGCCCAAAATCAAAAACACAGTGCTGCACCAGCTACCAAGAAGGAGAAAAAATGATTGCTGCTGCTGAACCCATGACACAGCCACAAGAGGGGACAGAGCTTCATCTCACCTAAATTTAGCAGATCTACATCCAAATTCAGCACCAGCAGTCAATGAAGCATTTTATAGATGGTGGAGGAATAAGATAATTGTACATGATTCATTTCAACCTAACAAAGATACCTAAGGTCAGAGGAACCAGCCTTAGAAAACACTACTCTTTTCAGAGACTGTGAAGAGGGTTTTTATAACTAAATCATCTGCAGATGCCTGGATAGTTGTCTTTGCATCTCACTTATAAAAATTTTAAAGTGAGTAGAAAAACTGTGATCAATTTTATTTATAACAGGAAATTCAGAATATTAAATTATGATAAGTTGTAAAATGACAAGCGCAATTCAAAACTAACTTCTGAAAAGGAAAATAAGAAGTATGGAGATGTGAAATTGCACAGAGGTTAAGAAAAAAAAAAAAAAAGGAGAAAAAACATTACCTCTGGTATGTTCGGCAATCTTGTAATAGAGTAATGAGTCAGTTATAAAAAGGATAGAAATAACACAGTAGGTAACACAAAATGTGAGATGTTCTAGCCTGAAATGAACTTAGGGACTTCCTTTAAGACAACTTACCATAAACAGATAACAGTCAAAGATAATCTGTAGAATAAATATTTAAAAGTTTAATTTCAAGACTATGTCTATATATTAGGTTAGAAAACAGAAAATATATTCCCCCAGAAGCAGAAATCCTAAATAAAGATACATAAAAGAGATCAATAGACTATCCCTGAATTTGATGGCTTACATCCTTGAATTATGCATCAGTGCCTGCAAGCCATGCCTCCAATATGCATTGCAATCATTAAAATAATATCTTTTTTATTAAGCTTGAGGTAATGGAATTGAAGCCTACCGATCTAACAACCTCCTTACCCCAGTATCTGTATCAGCATTTAACAATTTTTTTTTTTTTAATATATATTTTACTGGTGGCAATATTTAGGAAATCAGTATCTACATCACTGTTTGCAATACCATATGGGATTTTAAAAAAGCCTTTTCTGAAGAGATAAAGCAGCTCTACCTCTCAAATTCATTTTATCAGTCTGTCTGAAGGTGGGAGAAGACAATATTGTAGCAGCTTATGCTCATTTAACATTTGGAAGATTGTTTTTCTTTTCTCACTTCCCACAGCCATATGTATTAGAAGATCATTTATTTCTCTTTGTTATGAAAACACAATCTGAAACAGAAGTATGTAACAAATTCAAAAAGGAGGATAATTAGGCAAAAAATATGACACTGTGTAATCTCGTTGTATCATAGATAGGGTTTGACAGTAACAGCAACAAGAACATTTTGAATTAAAAGTCAACAAAATTAAAATGCATAAAATAAAATACATTTTAACATAATGTTTAACTGCAGCAAGAAACAACCAAAGCCTATATCTTAGTAAAGTTAAAAAACTAATCAGCTTTTTAAATGGACTGAAGGACAGAAGTAACAGGATAAACATGTAAGCCACAAGTACCAATATTCTTCCAATATAACAATATTCAGTCCAAGCTGCTAATCACTGAGGATCAAGGAAAGATACAATTCTGATCTTGAACTGTGCAATTTATTTTTTCATGTAGATTTTGGACATCATCTGTCTGGTTTTGTGTATCCTTTGCTCACAACAATGTGCATGTGAATAATTAGTGATGATCATAGAAAGGTTTATTAATTATTATTGTTAGCTTCAAAGCTAATAGAAGAGAAATGGCTTGCAATATCAGAAACTAGATTGACTTAAATGATCAAAATTTAAATATTGCTTAATATTCACTGGTTTTTAAATAAACTAGGATTTGGTTATGATTTTGATTTCTGGTGTTACTTGATTTTATTTTTACAACCAGATTAAATGTTCTAGAAAAAATAAAGGAAGGTTTGGGTTTTTTTTTTCCTAATTAAAAAGTCAAGATTAATACACTGGGATCAGTACTGTAGAAACTTAATTTTCATTATTGAAAGAACATACCCAAATGCTTTCTTCTTGACGATACTGCTTCCAGTTTCGTCCACTATCACTAAACATCAGAAGGTAGCTTGTTACCCAGTCGGAGCTCCCATAACCACCTTGAGTAGCAACAGCAGTAATCTCAGATCTTTCACCAAGATCAATCTGAAGCCATTGATATTTATTGGACACAAGAGGAGACCATCCACCAGCACCTTAAAAAGAATGAAAAAGATTGAAATGCATTCCTAAAAGAAGGCTAACACAAAATTTGCATATACAGAAATGAATTAATCATTTGAGGAACCTTATCTAGTGAAAGGGTAGACAATCTCATGAGTAAAAAATTCTGGGTTATGACAACATTTTTCAGAATTTTGAAGTATTTGGACATGGCTGGCACCTAGTAGGTTTTATTAGAGAATGGGGTGGCAACAAATGGTAAAAGTTCCATTTTGCGAGCACAAATTTGGATCTAATCCAGCAAGCTCACATAAAGACACCTTAGAAATTTCTTAAAGCACACAGACCCAGAACAAGAAAAGCAGATAAATCTAATTCCCACAATCAATAAACAGTATATTGTGTGGAAATAGACAATTTCAATCCCATGTTATGATTGCATAAGCTTTAAATGCATAACAGTTCATAAATAAAACACCACATCTGTTTAATTTTGTTCAGGGTCAAATTTTTAACATTATCTCCTTTAGAAAAAAAAAAATAAAAGAAAAAAGAATTATTACTTAGGGATTTAAAACTGTCGCAAAAAAATAAAATGGGAAATCATATAGGAGATCTTAAGCTACAAAGACTGAGGTTCATTCTACAGAGCAAGGTAAGGGGAAATAGCTCAGAGAAACGTATAAAGCACCACACATGTAACAATTATTTTGTCTGAACACTTATAAGCTAATTACAGTGTAACATGTACTTCTTAAATAATTTGAGATAATTTCTTAAATAATTTGAGAAATTTCTTCCTAAAAGGAGACATCAGATCCAGGATATACCTGCAGCATTTTCTACACATGAATTTTATGTGGTTTGTTTATTAACCCATTTTTCATAGACACTGTAGCTGAGTGGGACTTTGACTTTTCACTTAATCATAATTAGTGATATAATTATTTAGCCAACTAATTTCAGAAGATCTATAGTTAGTCCCAGAAGTCACTTAAAGGCAAATTATCCTATCCCAGATATGTTCTTTCTTAATAAATATCAGCTTCTTTATATATACGCATTTTTTATTAAAAGAAAAACACAATTCTGAAGGGACAGTCACACCACACAACCCAAATAACCCAAATGTTTGCTCATGCAAGTTGATGAAATAGGCACAATTTAGCAGTCTATGAAGATAGATTCCTTCAAAATTTGAATTGTCTCTAATAAATGTAAGTTCTGATAGAGAATACTTTCTTCCTTAGATGAACATGTAACTGGCTACATCTAACAGAAGAATACAGACACGTCTCTGAAAATCAAGATGAAGAACAAGAAGCAAAGAATAGAGCACAACCTAAGATAGGAATTCAGTGAAATTTTTCAGTGAAAACACTAAATTCCTAATATATACAGAGGCAAGGTTATCCATATTCTTTTATGTTTTCTTAATGAAAAGTATATTACTAGGTGAAAGAGTGTCTATTCCTTTAAAATAAAAGGTTTGACATCTTTTCGATTGCTTTTTCATAACAGTTTATTATTCTTTAAGAATTTATTCTACCAGTTCTCCAAGATGCTGGCTACAAATTCTTCATATTCAGCAGCAATGTAAAGACAAAAGGGATTTAAAAGAAAAAAAGATAAAATTTCAAATGTACTTCATTTAGCACTAGATGACAAAAAAAAAAATCTTTTTTTTTTAATCTTTATTTTTTTCTTTTTCCCTTTTACCCAAAACACAAAAAGATAACCAACCATAACAAACAGCCCTGGATAATATAGTAGATATATTAAGGTAGTCCTCAGTGAGAGCATGCGAGTTTCCTTTTCTAAACATATTGGTCAATTGGTCATTGGTCTCCTACTCAGCGGTTATTGGTTTCTCTTTATCTTTTCCATGATTTTGGAATTATCTTTCTAAAACAGCATAAGTGCCCTGAGAGCACTAAGAGTATTTAGTAGCCCAGCTCAGTGTCCCATGGGTCCTCCCCCTATGCCCTGCCCATGGGTTCAGAACCATATTTGACCACAGCCAGCTCATCCTTGCTCTGTGACATACACTTTAGATGTTTTCACTTACTTTCTGAAGTGAAAGAGCCTCATCAACACTACTCCCCTCCACATGCTTTTCATATTACACCCATCACTAATATATTTCCAATAATGTACTTGTTACTGCAAAACCAAGCTTATCACAAGCTTGCTCTCTGAGAAGATGTCACTGGCGCATCAAGGTTTCCTCAAGCAGCACTCTCAGAGAAATGTGGCCCATTCAGCTTCTCCCCTGAAAACAGGTACATCCACAATAGTGTATTTCCAGTTACAATACAAGTTCTAAAAGTTATTAAGAAGATGACACTTAACTTAAGACAAATACTTGAAAAACCCCTTCATCTTCCTTTCGGGTAAATTCAGTTCTTCATTAAATTCTCCTCCTTCTTATTGAGAAGTTCCCCTCAAAATTCTCACATAGCAGCCTTCATTTGCACTACACTCATCTTCACACAGCCACCTTACCATGTCCCATCTACTCCCATCTCTACTGGTAGCACTTATTTAGTGCTAACAGATGTTAAGAAGAATACAGCAAAGAACCAAACAGGAAGGCTTTCTCCTTGAAAGGAAGGTAACAGGGTAGTATTTGGGTCAGGGTTGCTGTATCCTTTGATTGGACAGGGCATCATTACACTGCTTCCAACCTACCAGCCTTGACATCCAATGCCACCTCATCTTGCATTGTGGAAATGAATAAATTAACTAATTGAAAAACAAATTCTTTTTCAATTCACCATTCTTGCACCTCCCTGTGAATGATGAAGATTCTACACTAAAATGAGGGGACAGTTAGCCGCCTGGGGCTGAAGTCTTGCTGTAGTGAGATTAGGTTGAAGTGCCAAAAGGCATATTGCTTCACAGCCAGTAACCAGACAGAAAATTAGTGGGAGTATAAAAACCATAAACGATGGAAAATCAGTGTGAATACAGAAAAAAATCCAGTAAATTTATTTGACCCATAATCACCATTACCTGCCAAAATATAGCTCAGTGTTTCCTAAGCAAGTAATAAAACTCCCCAAAACTGTTAACTGAAAACTAAATTGCAATACTTCCATGAAAAACTTGTTTTCTATTAAAAAAAAAAATACACGACATTTTGTCTTTAAAAAACCTCAAATAAAATAAATATATAAGTAAATATATTTTTGTGTTTTATTAATTTTTCTGGTCTGTGGCAAGGTCTAAGAATACTTACCAAGTTACTTTATGAAAAACCTGCTGTACTCTCAATTCAAGAAAGGTCCTGAATATTTATCAGGATATTCATCCTTTGACACTTTCCAAGCTTAACCAAGTTAAAACTCAATCGCTGATAAATCTCACATACTCACAGTTACTTTCTATGAAGGCTCCACTAATATATCACATGCTTTACCTTAAAATAGAGGGCAAGAAGATTTTCCTTAGAATTACTTCTTCAGAAAGACCAAGTGATACTGCATCCTCCCTCATTTGTGGCTGCAACTCAATTGCTCTGTTGCAGCTTCCACAGACTTATCTTTATGTCCATGCTGTTTCATCTTTTAGTGGCTGTAGAGAGCTGCATGGCAGCATAAGGCAAGTAAAAAAACTTCTGAACTCCCAGCCCTGAAAATTAAAGAAGGAGCTTCATACTCTCAAGCAGGGCAGTCCACATCTGTAGCATATGCTATCTGTGGCCCTCGGCTACTGTTAGCTGAGGGATGTATTTCTGCCTTTAGTACCACATTTTCCAGAAGATTTTGCAAGGCAAGACACCAGGTAGTCTATTCCACTTCATTATACTGCACTACGTCAAATGGAAAGAAGAGAAAGACACAGACATAAAGATTTCTAATGCCAGAGATAACTGAATTGAAGGATTACAATAAAGAAGCAGTACCAGAATCTCACTGTCAGCTGTCTACTGACCAATACCACATAAGACTCATATAGAATACCCACGGAACAGAAGCAACAAAGTATCTCAAACGGCCTGTGTGAAGCCATAGATTGGAAAGGACCACCATTCCACAGCTGAAACATAAAATCAATCATAGAAGAGCTAGGGGTGGAAAGGGCCTTAAGATCATCAAGTTCCAACTCCCCTGCCATTGGCAGGGCAAGGACACATCAAACTAAACCATGCCACCCAAGGCTCTGTCCAACCTGGCCTTGAACACTGCCAGGAATGGAGCATTAACAGCTTCCCTGGGCAACACATTCCAGTGCCTCACCAACCTCACAGTAAAGAATTTCTTCCTTATATCCAATCTAAACTTCCCCTGTTTAAGTTTGAACCCGTTAACCCTTGTTCCATCACTACAGTCCCTAATGAAGAGTCCCTCCCCAGCATCCCTATAGGCCCCCTTTAGATCCTGGAAGGCTGCTATGAGGTCTCCACGCAGTCTTCTGTTCTCCAGGCTGAACAGCCCCAACTTTCTCAGCCTATCTTCATAAGGAAGGTGCTCCAGCTCACTGATCATCCTCGTGGTCCACTTCTGGACTTGTTCCAACAGTTCTATGTGCTTTTTATGTAAAGGACACCAGAATTGCCCACAATACTCCAAGTGAGGTCTCACGAGAGCAGAGGGGCAGGATCACCTCCTTCAACCTGATGGTCACAATTTCTTGGCACACTCCTTTTGATGCAGCCCAGCACATGGTTGGCTTTCTGGACTGCAAGCGAACACTGAAACCAGCTCATGCTCATTTTCCCATCAACCAACACCCCCAAGTCCTTCTCCGCAGGGCTGCTCTGAAGCTCTTCCCTGCCCAACCTGTAGCTGTGCCTGGGATTGCTCCCACCCAGGTGGAGGATCCTGCACGATTCAACTTCATCAGGGTGGCATCAGCCCACCTCACAAGCATGTCAAGGTCCCTCTGGATGGCATTCCTTCCCTCCAGTGTATCAACTGAACCACATAGCTTGGGGTCATCGGCAAACTTGCTGAGAGCACACTCAATCCCACTGTCCATGTCGCCGACAAAGATGTTGAACAAGACCGCTCCCAACACCGATCCTTGAGGGACACCACTCATTACTAGTCTCCAGATGGACACTGAGCCACTGAGCACAATTCTTTGCGTGCTGCCATCTAGCCAGCTCTCTACACACCGAGTGGGCCACCTATCAAATTGATGTCCCTCCAATTTAGAGACAAGAATGTCATGTGGGACAGTGTCAAACGCTTTGCACAAGTCCAGGTAGATGGCATCAACTGCCCTACCCCTGTCCATCAGTTCCATAGCCCCATCACAGAAGGCCACCAGATTGGTCAGGCAGGAATTCCCCTTAGTGAAGCCATGCTGGATGTCACCAACCACCTTGTTGCTTTTCATGTGCCTTAGCATGCCTTCCAGGAGAACCTGCTCCAAGATTTTGCCAAGCCCAGAGTTGAGGCTGACTTGTCTGCAGTTCCTAGGGTCATCCACTTTCCCCTTCTTGAAAATGGGGGTTATATTTCCCTTTTTCCAGTTATTGAAAACTTCACCTGACTTCCATAATTTTTTAAATGTGATGGACAGTGGCTTAGCAACTTCATTTGCCAGCTCCTTCAGGACCCGCGGACAAATTTCATCAGGTCCCATTGACTTGTGCATGTTCAGGTTCTTCAGATGGTCTCAAACCAGATCCTCTCCTACAGTGGTCCTAAGGTCTTCATTCTCACAGTCACTGAGTCTGCATTCCAAGACTTGGGTGGTGTGGTCAGAGCATTTGCCAGTGAACACTGTTTCTTGCAGCACTTCACCACTGTTTCACATGGTGCTTTCATCTGTCAAAGGCTCTTCAGGAGCCCTCCTGTCTGAATGTCCAACAGCCAGATGTCCTCCCAGCATCTGCCTGCTACCCACAGTATCAGAGATATGAAACATTTGCCCAGTCCTGAAGTAAGCATTGTTAGAACATGCCCAGTCCTCACCCAGCACTTTATAGTCTTTTTTACAGTTTTACAGTTTTATCCTGGGAGATATGGGGAGGTTTTCAAGAGTCTCTATGGGGATACAGACACTATGTACATAAAACAGTACTAGAATATATGAAAACAGAGGGCTAAATTAAGGTTTACATGAAGTATGTAACTTTGTCATCACTAAACTTTCTGGTTGATTGACTTTGCCCACTTCACCTTTATTCACTAACTTTTCTTTTTCACAGTATCATTTACGTGAAGCATGTATTTCTTTCGATTGCCTCTTTTTGTATTTTCTAATAGCTGCTGAAGAAACATATTTCCCTGTGAACTACCAGCAAATCAGAAAAACAATTTTTAGAAAGGAGGCAACCTGTATCTAGGGATACTTTGTTTTGAACCTCTTCTCAAGAGCTGTTTCATCTTCTTCATTTTCCACTGGCTCTTGCCAATATTGAGATTAGCTGCATGAACTATACCAACAATCTACAATCAGGCTGCAGAAGCATGCAAGTTTCATGCTTGATATCTGTTAAAAAGAAAACCCAAATGAACAAAAAACCAAACCCATTATGCATTTCATTTTTATGAGGAACATGATGACTTGGAGTTTCAAACACAATTAATAAATAAAAGCTTTTTATTCTATTTAATGTTAGATCTTCCTATTTTGTTTTTTTAATTTAAATGTTTGAAGAATATGTTTGTATACATATGGTGCAATTCTTTTTAAAGTACACTGATTTACTGAACACATCTAGCAACCACATATTTTTTTCCGAAGTACTTTTTTTCTTAACTAATAAATCTCTGTATTTCAGTCCCATTTTAGAAGTAACTTGCCAGCTTGCCTTGATAGCTGACAAATTAATGGAGTGTCTATAGTTACTGGGAGACGCTTCATCCAGCCTAGCAGCTATTAAATCAATGTTTAGCTTCATTCCACCTCTTGTACGGATGGATAAATCTTTCACTTTATGCAATATTCACAAATAAATTAAGTATTAAATGATGTGAAATTTTCCTAAGCTCTTCATATTTTTAATGCATTAAAATTGACTGATTTGTTCTAGATTTTAAATCCAAGCAATCAAACTTATTTCATATATTATTGAACATTCATTATTCTTGATTTCTATTTTAACAATACTGGAACATTAATTTTCAAGTCAGTGAATACTGTCAATATATTGGGGGTTCCTCACACCCTCCCCCATGCAATGTATAATGTTTTTCTGCAGAAGTTAAATAACGAGGTGTTACTCACAAAAGCAATCAGCCTACAGTAGCTAACAATTTTTTAGTCAGTTCATTTGCTAAAATATAAACAAGATTATAGTCCTGTAATCTGATCTGGATTTAGATACTGTATTTACAGAAGACTTGCTTTCCTTCAGACTGACTACATTAATAGATTTTCAATCTTACATACTTCCTACAGTTTAAATTACATGAGATTGTTTTTCCCTTGTTTCTGGAGGTTAAATATCCTCTGCCTTCCCACCTGGCCACCAATATGAATACATCACAAAACTGAATGGGTATTATTTCCTCATCCTGGCTCCTGTTTGCTAGGACATACATTTCAAAGGGCATTCATTTTCACAATTCCTTGGCTTCACAAAGGTGATGATACCACTATCATTAAGACACCGAAAGTAGATAAAAATAACAAACTTAGTAAATAGCTACAAAAGAACAAACCAAGAAATGACTGAGGAAAAGGATCCAAAACCTCAAATCCATGACAGAAAATACCTGAGTATTCTTACAATGGATTTTGGAGGGTTATATCCAGTTTAAAACTTGACCTTGCCGCAGAAAAATTATTAGGTAATTCTTAAGCTTTCCAAACTGTTCTCTGTAGCTACCATATTGCCAAGCTTCTTTTGCTGATTTTAAAAACTCTGTACTATAGAGAACAGAAACTGATATAAAAAGTCCCCCTTTGTATGACCAGAGCCCTCCCAGTTGTTTATCCTGTTCTATGATGCCCATTGACTATGTGGTTATATAAATCAGTGTATAAACACAGTTCACACTCATATGTGCATTCACATTACTTCATAATATGCAGTTCATTATATCATTTAGCCAGAATCACAATTTACACCACTTTCAGTCTATCCAAGCAATAGAAGTAAAAATCCAGACGTAAACTAATGTACATTACAATTTTTTTTCCTTTGATTAACCAAGCTATGCATTTCCTATATAGATCATTTAACAGAAAATTATTTTAATTTGAAGTCAATAAATTTGCACCAGGGATAAATATGGCTGCATGTATTATGAAGCAGATCTTCTCCATGCATTAAGTAATTGACAACAGAGGCTTCCTAGGCTTAGAAAAGTCAAATGAAGTGTTTTAAAGCATACAAATCCATACAGTGCCAAAATCTGACATTATTTCCTTTCTAAGCTGAAAATCAAGGCATCCTCTTTCACAAATGGAGAATCATAAAACTATAGTAAACAGTGCAAGGGTTTTCTTCTCTAAAAATCTACTGACTGATGACAAGGATGTGGATTAGGGAGGCAGACCTGAAAAACAGTATTGATGGACTGCTACCATGCTAGAACCCTTTTAGAAAATCCTCTAAAGTAACAGAATTGGGAAAAGGATGAATGCTGGGATCAGATCTGCATCTTCTAGATTTTAGTTCTCATGTGCAACCTGAGAAATAGAGCTCATGAAATTAGAACTCCAATTTATACACTAGCAAAATACCAAAAAAATAATTATCAGGAAGAACCTAATCTTTGACTAAAGAAGCCAAACAGTGTAAATCACAACCTGGCCAGTTTGTCAGAAAGGGTATGCCAAAGCAATTGCAGCAATGTTGTTCTCAATCATAACAGTGATAAAAGACATGAGCATAAGCATCAAAATTTGAAAACATGGGTAAACTGCGACAAGTAGAAGAGAATGAGAGACCTTTAAACACAGACAGAAGGATGCAGACGGGGACTGTTAGGTCAGAATTCAGCTTTGTACTAAATACTCCATGGATAAAATTTCTGCATAGTCTCTTTCCTTTGATCAAAGGAAAATTCCATTGCTTCCTATGAGATTGTTTTCAGGACTAATTTTTTTTTCTCATATTCACACACTTATATTTAAAACTATCATACAAAACAGTCAGTCCTAAAGCCAACGTCTAACTGGTCCCATATAGAACAACCTCTATGTTTTTATCTCTGCAGTCTCCTCTCCTCTCCTTGTTATTTTAAGCTGGTGAGCTGATGTATCTAGCTTAATTGTAAGAACAAATACCTCTTTATTTAGAGATTACTAAAACAGGAGTCTTTGAATAGTTAAGGAGATCTAAAATTTCTAGTAAGCTATTTCTGCATGAAAGAGCTTTACTACTCACTTGGAGGAGATTAAAAGCAGTTTTGACCTGCCATTTCAATGGTGTATGAAAAGACTCCATGGCTATCCTTCAGGAAAATGTCATGGTTCAGTATCCTTGAATAACTGTATTCCATAGGCAATCACTCAATGTCTTCATCATTCCCTGTCTAGTAATAACATAAGATGAACTACTAAGCACTGGTAAAATTAATAAATACTCCCAACCTTATGCATTGCTGCTTAGCTGTTTTCTGGTCTTGTCCTCATATATTACAAACTGACAAAGATAGGTTAACATCAGTGTTAGGCACTAAGGTCTCAACAAAAGCATAGAATAAAATATTAGACAGATTTCAAGGAATAAAAAAATTATTCCCCCTTTAAGAAGTTTTTCTGAATAGTGCCCCCTTTTAGGAAATAATGTTTATTTCTCTACACTAAAACAAAATTATTCTTTTTTGGGGGGGCTATATAAACTCTGAAGGTCTTTAGTACTACCTATTCTTTCCTAACAGATGAGCCAACATCCTCTGTATTGTTAGGGAAGATCTTAGCCAAGTTACTTTTGCTGTCAAGAAATTAGTGAAGAAGTCTTGCTTCTTAAAATATGAAGAATGAGAGGAAGTTATTTGAGTAATTTCCAGGAATAAATTTAGAAATAGCAGGTGTTTGTTAGTTTATCCATGTAAGGAAGTTATATTTTCCTAAAAGTATTTTATAGGTGGCATGCAAAATTTTCTCAGAGGAAATGAGAACTACTGAAAAATTTCAGGGATTTTTGAGCTAGGCAAAGCATAAAAAGAATTATATGAATGCTTTGGTCAGGCAGACTTTCTTTTAAGGGAGGTAAGTGGAACAGCTACTTCAGTGGCCTCAAAGGCAGAATAAACTTATTCTTGTAGAAAGGTCTACCTTTTTGAACCTAAATATCTATGAAGAAAACAGATATGATCTTAGAAGAAAATGTGTAATTGCATCTATTTTTTCAGCTGCCAGAATATTTAATATGTAAGTATCTTAAATTTCAAAATTGTAGCAGGTATTATAAAATGAATGTTAGGTTTTAATAATAATTTGTGGCAAGTAGAAGTTACTGTCAAGAGATGTTTCAGAGACATTCTCGATCTCATTCAGTGCTACAGAAAGCCTCTGGGAAATTTTACTAATAATGACATTTGTTCTAGCTTCACAGAGTAATGTAAAAGAATGTATCTAACTATACTTCACCCCCCTTCTTCTGTGTTAGCAGTAATTTAGATGAGTGAGTCAGTCAGTGAATTCCACTTTATGTTCCATCTTCAGAAGGCATTGAAGACATTTCTCCTCAGTTGATCATTATGTACATATATCTAGGGAGATTTTTTTTTAAAAAAAGGTGACTGCCATAGTTTAGCAAATGGAGAGCTTATTGGCAATGAAACAGAGACTTATCAAAGCCAGTATTTTTTCTTCAGATTTTTCATCACCGTTATACCACAAAGTGCTACAAACCAGCGCCCTACACTAGGCAACATGTTTTGTTTGCATTGAAAGCCCAAGTCTGAGTCAAACCCTTTCACATAAGTAAAACTGTATTGCATTATCTGAAAGTAGATCACATTTTCATTTAAATAGACACTTTTATTTAGAAATATTATAATAAAGCTGTAATTATTTAGGATATACTCTGATACTGAGCCATTCCGACTGTATTAAAAAGGGATTTTGTTTTATTTTTTCCTCAGCAGAAGTCAGGTACTAGAAAAATACCCTTCAAAAGAGTCCTGCTAGGAAAGCAGTTCTTGCTCTTCACAGACAATGATTATTAGGAAAAATTATTTTGGAAGGGCATTTATTCATTGTAAAATTTTCATCATTCTTGGCTGTTACTGTATTCTTTTACTGGATAATCATCAGCAAACTGCCTCCCTTACTAGGAACTAGGAGTTCCACACAACTTGAAGGTGTACTGCTTCTTTGGTACATATGCTGAAAACTACTCAAAACTGAAAATAAGCCAGTAGTCAATCTGGGAGATTGTTTCATTCTTAGAAAAATGCACTCCTGCAGTAGCGCTGTTCTCTCTTCTTTCTCGTCTCCAAGTATATTTGAATTTAGTAGGCTGTATCTGCAAATTCTACTCTGTGTGAAGCTTGAAACATTACATTTCATCCTTGATCTTCTCTCTCTTCTTCTTCATCAACAAAGTGGGGATTGTACACCTTATTGTTGTAAATTTTGTCTGAGGAGGTCATTTTTTTTGTAGGTAGATGATGCACAGAAAACTTGCTGGGGACAACAAAAACAGAATTATCTCATTGCCACCATCTTTCATTACACAGATGAGTTTACGAAGAATTTTCACTTAGAATTCTGTACGGATGAAATTTCTAATTGTATAGTCAACATTCTGTCATTAAATATAAACTAAATGGAGTGGAAATGTAAAATATGTATTTATTATATTAATATTTATTGCAACAAAACTGAATAGCAAAACTAACTCTAATACACTGTTCAGCACAGTTTAATAAAGTTATACAACTTAAAGGCCAATAAATGTTTATATGGTTTTTGCATAGCAGCAATCACTGAAAAAGTATCTTTATTATTCCTTTTCAGGAGTCTTACCCAACATGTTACTCTGCTGTCTTGCAATGTAAATCTAGCAGTGACAATTAGCCATAGCTTTCACTGCCAAAAGAGGTTTTACATCGACAAAGACGGTTTTACTTTTAAACTTCTGCAATTTATTCACTTGTAAAACTTTTAATCTTTTGTTTTCTTTCTGGTTTGAGTCATTTGTTTTTTGTTTTCCTTTCATTCTCTCAGATGTGAAAAAAACAAAAAATCCAGATAAAACCAAGCTATCAAATGATATCAAACCTAGTTCTTTTTCATGGACAGCTGTTCACACTTCTGCACCATCTCAATATTTTATTAACTATGGTCACAGCATTTAAAGACTAGGCAAGTAAAATTAGTTATATCGATAATTATATTTTTATATACAATTAATTACTTACAATTATATATCATATTAATTATATTTTATATGGACTAGTTGGACTCAGTATGTCTGACACAAGAAGACCTGTGAATATTTAAAATTTATGCCACTATCACAGTGTTCTTATGTTGTTTTCTGGGGTAATTAAATTAAATTTCCTAACTGAAGCTACAGTTCAGTGATGTGAATTACACTGAAAATTACAAATATGTATACTTGTATTTCTCAGATCCAGGCATTCATTTATGACTTGCGTTTCTGACTTCTCAGACATTGGCATTTTAGTAGAAAATACTGATTTTAAGTGTCCTGCGTTCAGCAGCAGCAGTCATTTTTCTCCTTGGTAGCTGGAGCAGCGCTGATAATGCCAGTGTTTTCAGTTACTGCTTGGTAATGGGTCTGACCAAGGACCTTCTGAGTCTCATGCTCTGCTGGGGAGGAGGTGAAGCCAGGAGGAAGCAGAGACAGGACACCTGACCCAAACTGACCAAAGAGCTATTCCACGCCACAGCACGTCATATGCCCAGGACGTAAAATACTGGGGGCAGGAACCCGGAAGTCTCTCTCTCTCCCGGCCTGGTCGGGTGATGAGCGGTTGTATCCTCTTCCCTTGTATTTCCCTGGTCATTATTATTATTATTGGTAGCAGTAGTGATTTGTGTTATACTTCACTTACTGGACTGTTCTTATCTCAACCTGTGGGCATTACATTCTTTCGGTTCTTCTCCCCATTCCCTCCCCCCATCGGAGTGGGGGGAGGGGGGGGAGAGAGAGGGAGAAGTTTGATTTACAACTTAAACCACAACATTAAGAAATGCTGAATTTAATAAGACCAGATTGATACAGGCAATTTTAATCCTACTGCAAATAAAAACAACAAGAATACTATATATGCTGTCGTATTTATTTTGAGGAACTGAACACTGCTTTAGACGTTGTTCAACAGCAATATCACTGAACTGTAAAAACAATGGCAACAAATTTAAAAATAATATCAAACTAAATCTTAAATTCCCCTGATATTTATCACCTAGTTCTAATATAAAGCTAGAAAGACCTTCTCCAGTTGTACTTAGCATGAGTGATATGTTTGTAAACTCTGCCAGAGAATGAGCAAGCAGTATCTGTGAGCAGACGAACATGTTTGTGTCTACCGTTTTTATCACTACTTTAATCTTACTTTCTGATGGTGCAACTTCAGAAAATTCTATTCAGCCTGAATTCACTTACTTTGGCACCTGTTTTAACACATAAAACATAATGCATTTAGTACAGCAAAGTGAACAGTAAAATATTGACAGCTGTAGTTTCCAAGCAAAAATACTCAAAGTGTGTATTTAAAATGGAAAAGTTCTATTTCCATTATTGTAGGTCTAAATTACTACAGCTAGCAGTATGAGAATACTGGCCTATTCCATCTGGCTACTGGCCTGCATGCAGATCTGACATACACAAAAAGAACACGATTTTACATGTAAGAGAACGAAATGCAGTGTCATCCTCCTGGTGCTTATAGGCTATTTGTGCTTATGTGGACAAAAATATGAATATTCTACAATGGACTGACAAATACTCTATAAGCCAGCTCAAATGTCTAGACTTACTCCATTTTGGCCCTGAGTAAGGTATTTCAAGTGCTGCAATATGCATGCACATGTGAGGTTCTATTTGTGTACATGTACATTTGTGAGTTACTTAACCTGACAAACACATAAAAGGATGAGACCAAACCAGGTAAGTGCAATGTCCCCTATATAAACACTAGTCCCTTAGTTTGTTCCAGTTATGACTCCCAGCATTCTGTTCACTTACGCAGTTATAGGTCATATGATACTTATTTAGAATACATACATATTAATAATTCAACTACTTGCCAGTCAACTGACATTTTTTGGATAATTCCAAGGTTATATAGCACTTAATTAATTGGCATCTAGTAGACACACTATGCCAGATCCTCAGCTGGAAAGTCAGTAGAACTCTCCTTAAGCCATGGTATTTAGTTTTCACTGACCTTTCTATGACGTGAATGTTAAAATGTTGATATAGGAATTTAGCATGGAGCTTTCAGAAAACCACCATTTACCCAATCCACTGACTCATTTGCCTTCTGTGTCTTAATATCCCTATTCTTTTACAAAAAAGAGCTAAAAATAAACTACATTATTACTAGTCAAACCCAAGGGAATTTGTAGGTTCGCATATTTCTGCAATATCTGTGGTTTTCAGAATTAATGGTTTCTGATGTCAATTCTTCACCACATGATTTGAAAATAAGCCCTCATGAGGAAGAAAAGGTTTGGACATTTTAAATTAGAGAGGTACAAACAGCACTTACTCCTGACTCAGTTTTGTGACATAAAGACTAAGGGTATAACCGCGATGGCTAGAAAAATAACATAGGGAAAATGCAATTAAGCTAGACTAATGGAATTTCATGATCAGCAAATATAATCACATCTGGCTTATCAGAAATGGACCACAACATCTGTCGTGCTTTAAGCCTCACACAGGCTAATAACTCACAAAGTTTTACTCACTCACTCACTCCACTCTTTTTCTTCCCCCAGTCCTGCAGGGATGGGGAGGAGAATAGAAAAAAAAAAAAATGCAACTCGAGCAGGTTGAGATAAGAACAGTTTAGTAACTAAGGTATAACACAAATCACTACCGCTACCACCAGTAATAATACAAGATAAATACACGGAAAGAGAATACAACTGCTCACCAAGCCTGACCCAGCCACTGCACTCCCCAGCAGTGAACCCCCAGTACCAAAAACCTGACCGTGCTGTGCACCCCCAGTCCACCACCACACCTTTCTGGGTCTCTGCTCTCCGTCTTCACATCCTGGGCATGACGTGCTGTGGTATGGAATAATCTCTTTGGTCAGTTTGGGTCAGGTGTCCTGTCTCTACTTCCTCCCAGCTCCCCTCCTCCCTGGCATAGCATGAGACTCAGAAAGTCCTTGGCCAGAAAAAACACTACCAAGCAGTAACTGAAAAC
>JARCZZ010045684.1:7883-22223 GCA_030323915.1 Brotogeris chrysoptera | reverse complement strand
TGGAATGGGTTGCCCAGGGAAGTTGTGAATGCTCCATCCCTGGCAGTGTTCAAGACCAGGTTGGACAGAGCCTTGGGAGGTTGGCAGGGAGGTTGGAACTTGATGATCTTAAGGTCCTTTCCAACCCTAACTGTACTACTAGCATGATTCATAGTTTGCTACTCCAGGAGCCAACTCCTTCAGCCTTTTTTGTTTAGGCAGGAAATAGATTCAGTTTGGTAACTCCTAGATTAAAAACCCCACAGCATTGTGCAACACTTAAGCTAATATACAATTGTAGCTCTTATATGGATTAATGGAAAATTGAACAGTCATTTGTATCTCTGCCCTGCTTTTCTTTTTAATGCCATATGGCTCTTGAAATATGAAAGGCTTAAGCTACCAGATGAGCAAAACTTGTCAACTGTGACTATAAAAATGTTTAGTGCCCTTTTTTATTGTGACTCAGGAGCGCTTGAGGAAACATTTAAGGCGGCTTAGAGTTTTACTCACACTAGCACTCTGAACCTTGCCTTTTCCATTATCAGCCATCAACTATAAATTCAAAGAGCCTGACTACAAGAAACGAATTCCTGCTGCTTTTCTCTAAGAGTAGAAAAAACACTTAGTTTCGTTCCTTCAGTCAACCTGGGGGCTTAGCCAAGGCAAGTCGGGATATTTCAGCCCTAAATGTGCAGTATGAATGGGAGGTGCTGCACCTTTGCGGGGTTGTGGAAGGAGTCTTAGGCCAGGTAGAGTGCATGACTCACCAGAGCGAGCCCGGTACAGCCCAGAGAAATAACCTTGCGATACCTGATGGAAAGAGCTTTATAGGGCATAGCTTACCACATTAATTAAGCGTTCTCACGAGCATCAGGATTCCTTCTTTCAGTAGGTACTGTGGATCCTGGTGTAGCTGTTTCCTTTCAGATAAATGAGGATAAGAGGAGGAACTGTGGACAAAAGATAATGAAGGGGGGTATAAGGATGAAGCTTGAAAGATGGAAAGATCGGACAGTAAAGATGAGGAAAAGCAAATAAAACCCAAGTATAGGAGTGCTCTGAGTAATGTTTACCTACCTCATAAACATACATAAACCGATTTAAAACCTCAGCTGAAGTTTATATCAAGTGCAAAGCACTATCAGCAGTCATAAAATAATAAAGTGGCTTTTGTGACTGTAAAGCACCTTGGCAGCTGCGCTCTCTGCTCGGTCCCATCATTCTCCACAGCATTCTGGTGGGGTTTGTGAGTATTTTCAGTGTGACGTTTGACGAGCCTAAGGGCTGTAGGGGTGACATGTTCCCGTTTATTTCCTGCAAACAACAACAACAACAAAAAAAAAAGTGGTTTAAGTGTTTCTTACTGAAATTTTCCTTTTTGTTCAGGCATTCACACCTTAGAGGAAGTTTGGTAGCTGGCAAACTCACTAACATGATATGACCTCCCTCAGGAACATCGGGAAGAACCATCCCTTCTCCGAGCCAGCAACGCTGAGCTGGAAACGCAGCCGATATGCCAAGGCCGGGTTTGTGCTTACCGGACTGGAAATCCCTGCATGCAGCCCCCAGACCCATTCAGATCTCTGTCAGCTCACACTGAGGTTTTTTCCATGGATCAAAGAGGGAGAAGAGGAAGGAACAAGGAGCGAGGGCATCTTCCCGCTGACTTCCAGATGACAGCGTGAAACCAACAGCCATTTCCAGTCGTCCCAAGATAGCCGTTAATGCGGCCATTTGCCAGGAAACATGCAGACATGCCAAATGACTGTTACGAAGGTCGCAAGATCAAACCCCAGAGCAGTGGGGAATGGGTTTACGATTGCCTTAATAACTCTTCTTCTGCCCCTGCTGTACATGCTTTATAATAGAGCCTGCACGCCCTCCTCTCCCACTCTGTTTTGACTAGGGCTGCCAGCCATCAGGCAGTGGGCTCCACACTGGGATAATTCTTCGCTAACCTTTCACACCGTAATATCTGCTTATAACGTTACCGGGTGTCAACGCATTCGCAAGCTTTCGGAGGACTGCGAACTCCCCCGCGCGTTTTAAAACCGACTTTAAGAGGCTCTGTGCCGCTTCCAGGCGTCCTCGGGGCTCCTCCCGTCGTGCGAGCGGGAGATCTGCACCCCCTCTTTGTCAGGCGAGGATCGCGGCCATGCCACTCGCAGCAGCCGGCGGGGGCACAGCGCCTCAGGTGAAGCCGCGGGAGAACAGCCAACCCGTACCGCGGCTGCCCGGGCCGTGAGGGACCGCCCCGGAGCCGGTAACCAGGAAGCGGGCGCGGAGCTCCGGGAGTAGCGAGGATGGCCGACGGCGACCCAGCGGTGAGGGGCGGGGGGCCGAGAAGTGTCGGTGAGAGCGATGCTGGGCCTGCCCTCGGTGTAGTCCGGGGACTCGCTGCCTAGTTCTTTGCGGGGCCCCGTGAGGCGGCGGGCGGTTCCGGGCACCGGCGGCGGGCTGTCGGTGTGGTGCGGGAGGTTGGAGCGGAGGAGAGGCTCCGCTCCCGCCGTGCGCCCGTCCGTGGGGCTGCTCCGTTCCGGTGGGGTTGGGGGCACTGGGAGGGCCCTCGGAGCCCCGTGGGAGGCTGAGGAGGGCCGGGGACGGAGCGGGAGGTGTCCGCCGGCGGGTGAGGGCCCTGCGGCTGTGGTTGACCGAGGTGGGGGGGTGGGGGGGAGGCCCGTGGTCTGCCTGGGGGGCTGCTGTGGTACCGCCGTTCGCTGCGGGCCGCGTGGATTCCTTCTGTCCTGGGGGTTCAAAACCTGCTCAAGGTATCACGAAATGGTTTGGGTTGGAAGGGACCTTAAAGCTCATCCAGTTCCAAGCCCCTGCCACCGGCGGGGACACCTTCCACCAGACCGGGTTGCTCCGAGCACCATCCAACCTGGCCTTGAACACTGCCAGGGGTGGGGCAGCCACAACTTCTCCATTCACCCTGTGCCGGCGCCTCAGCACCCTCATAGGGAAGAGCTTCCTAATATCCAATAATCTAAATCTTACCTCTTCTAGTTTAAAGCCTTTTCCCCTTACCTTATCCCTAGGATATCCTTGTAAAAAGTCCCTCTCCAGCTTTCTTGTAGGTATAGGCTGGCGTTTCTAGCACAGCAGCATTGCTGTGGGTAAGGGTGTTTTGCCAGGAGCCAGCTCTGCAAGGTGCTTAACGTCCTTTGTAACTGATGGACCTTAAACATTGCTCTTCCATCCTCCCATGTCCCCGTGCTAAATAAAAGCACTAGTCTCTTGTCAGATGGCTTGAACTGTGCTTTAAATGAACTTGCTTATCCTTGTTGATGCAATAAGGAGGTATGGTGTGCAGCGTATGAGAAGTGTTTGTTGATAGATGCTTTGTTAACCGACAGTGTAAAGGCCGTTGTCTTGGGCCTCATCGACCTCATATGCACAACTGCCACCGTGCCCATGGGGATAAAGATCTCCCGGTGCTACCAGGACTGTATCCCATTGTTGAAGACCCCAGCAGTTGTGATATTGTCAAGGCTACGCAGTAAGTATATGTTCTGTGTGTGCAGAATGTTGAAATAGATGGGGGTGTCCTCAAATGTGAGCCAGGTTGGGTATTTCTGCAAAGGAAAATTTTGGTTTAGTTTTCTCCCCATAGCGAAAGAAGGAAAATAATTTGGAAGTATTGTTGCAAGGATTTTTATCAGAAACAATGATATCTCAAGCAGGTTAGTAAGGTAGAAAGTTCTGCTCATCAAGGTTCAGGCCAACTCTTTTCGCTAGACTTCCATAAGAATGCAATGTGGAATTAGCTCAAGTAGGAGCTGCTGGTGATTCTTGATGAGATTTGTTTAATAAGTGGCTGCCTGTAAACCAGAGGATACTTAACAAATGGATGATAAGTATATCAATTCTTTTTTCTCATTTTAGGTATGGAATGATAGAGCGATGCAAAGAATTGGTAGAAGGGGGATATGATGTTCGACAACCAGACAAAGAAAATGTGACTCTTCTTCACTGGGCAGCAATAAACAACAGACAGGAGCTGGTTAAGTAAGCTCTAGAGTCCTTGGAAAAGTAACATGAGTATTCTGCCTCCGCTGTTTATAATCACTTTGTCACTGTTTTACTTCAAAAGAAGCAAACATGCTGCTTGGGAAGGAAAGCATAAAATTCACATTTTTAACCCAATTACCTTTGTGAGAATGTCACTTAAATGTAAAGTTACCTTGGCTTCTTTATATGTAAAATTAGTAGTATATGAAATCATTAGATTTTCCTGGTTTGGTTTGCTTAACAAAGATTGAAGGTGATTTTGTAAGTGCCTTGCTAATGACTATATTTGTTCTTAAACATTTTCTCAAACCAGCGCTCTTTACTGAAAAAAATTCTCTTGTCCGTTTGCTTCTCTTAAGTGAATTTTTATTGTAAGCTATTTACTACTAGAGCTGTGTTTTTATCGTTAGTATCGTGGTTTAATCTTTTGTCTATTCTTAATCTTATGTTGCTGTTACACAGGTATTATATTTCCAAAGGTGCAATAGTGGATCAGCTAGGTGGAGATTTGAATTCAACTCCCCTTCACTGGGCCGTTAGGTATGCTGCTTGCAATTCCTATTGTGTATCTGTTAGTATTAACAGTTATAGTAGCATTTTGTGTAGTACAGCAGTGGTCATCGTAAATCAAACACTGTGGTGGGTTTAATTTATTGAGGCATAAGAGATTTTGCAGCATGTGCATAGTAATGCTGAAATCTGTTCTCTGACCCCTGGCAGCTTGGCAAGCCATGGGGTTGTGTTATGTGTGTATCTGTGCTTCAGTCACTTGAACTCCCATTTTGAAGTTTCCCTGGGGATGGAACTGTGCTGTTCAGACTTCCTAAGCCCTACCTTAGGGGAAAGAGAGCTTGTTATGTTAGGGTACTGAAGATTGCTTGTGGTGGTTATTAAGGCACAGTTTAAATCTGAAGAAGTTGTGGCCACTGTTCCCCTCAGACTGCAGCCTGTCTAGTTAATATAATTTGCATCGGTTTAGCTTCTGCGCTAAACGCTTCTTAGCTTCTGCATACGACACCTTGGTGTGCTCTCATAAGACTCAATGTTGCCAGTCCTGTACTTGAAACAGAGGTTATAGCAGTAGGACCACTGTAAGCCACCTTGTTGTTCAGAAGCATGTAGAGAGGTCTTTGGCCTTTATCTCCCAGTGCCATCAGCTTTTCCTCCTGGGCTCCTTAGAGCTGCCACCACAAACATAGATTCATAGAAAGGATTGGGTTGGAAGGGACCTTAAAGTTCATCAAGTTCCAACCCCCTAACATGCAGTGTCTTCCTGGGCGATGGTGTCTATTGGTGCTTGCGTATGTTTAACGTCTCTTAGGATATGCTCTAGATGACATCTGTTCAACTGATACTTTTAAAATCGTTCAACTTTAGCTTCTAGGACAGTATTTGAGTTAAATTATCAAAAGGACCAAATCACTGCTCATTTGGAGACAAACATAGCCTTAAGTAATTATTCTGGGATAACTTCTCCAAATGCAGATTCTCACATCAGGAGGTCAGTACTTTCTACTGGGCTTAGTCTTCTGCCAAACAAAGTTAGATACTTCTTCAGAGGAAGGCTGCTCACAGGAGATATTAGCATAGAATAACCATTGTATTCTAAATTAACGGTTTGCCTTAGGTTGATCTATTAAGGTGTATTTTTAGTACCATTTTCTGCTATAAAATGTAATTTAAAAAAAGTAATGTCATTAATAAAACCACAACAATCTGAACGGATGCTTTCTTTTTCAGAGTACCTATGAGAATTATTAAGGCAATGATTTCATTAGAATTTCTGCCTTTTTTGCCTTTTCTAATTTCATTTTATGTATTGTTACAGGCAAGGGCATCTACCTATGGTCATGCTATTGTTGAAATGTGGAGCAGATCCCAGTCTTATTGATGGGGAAGGATTCAGTAGCATTCATTTAGCAGTGCTGTTCCAACACGTGCCCATTGTAGCTTATCTCATATCCAAAGGCCAGGTATGTTGTTGATGTCCCACTGTTGTTTTCTACTTTGAGTACGTACCTGTGTGTATGCTACGTTTCAGAATTAACTGTTTAGTTTTCTAGATGACAAGCAGGTATTTGACAGCTATTTCCCTCTGCCACAAGTTCAGAGTAACTTAAATTATTTGTACATTTATACGTGTTTGGGTTTTTTGTTTTAATACTCTCTCTTGTTCTTGTCACATTCACATACAATTCATAGTGTTTAAGGAGAGTTATTAAGACTACGCAGATTTGTGGTGCTGTAAAGTAACTGGCTCTTACCTGAGAACAAAAAGCGCTATATGCCGTTTCTACGTCAGGAAGCATTTACTATTTGATTGCAGTTTTGTAACTAATGATCTGTGCAATTGTCCATCAATTGAAGTGTGCAGAATAGATGACCAGCCTAGGTCTGAATTCTTTATTACAAATGTTTGTATAGTCTATCATTTTATATTGTACCTACTCTAGTTGATGTCTGCTTAGCTTACGTCTGAAATAAGCGGAATTAATTACAAGTGTAATAATTTGCTAATAAAAATAAGAGTAGAGTTTTACATGATCTAGACTCTTTCTTTGAAGCACTGAGTATTAAGATTTAAAGGTTGGATAAGTATATTTTATTTCTCGTAGAGCTGTCTAGTAGAGTGACTGACTTCTAGAATGTAGGTATGGATGGTATATATCGCAGACTTAAGGAAGCTTTTAGCTCGCCTATCTTCAACTAAAAATTTCAAGGGATTAAACATTTCTTTTAAGTTACTCTGCTTTGACTTCACGGTGGGTGGAGGCAGGGAAGAAGGAAATTTTCATTGTGAAGACTATTAGGTAATGCAAGTTAGATGATTAAATAATTCTGTCTTAAGATATGCAATCCTTTTTTTGCTGTTGTTGTTTCAATAAACTAGTTTTATGTAGTTAGATATTCAGGGGGGTTGGAACTAGATGATCTTAAGGTCCTTTCCAGCCCTAACTATTCTATGATATTCTATGATTCTGTTATGTACCTCTGTTCATACAAGGGAGGTGGTTAACATTGCTTTTCAAAGTCCATTTTATTTATAATATCTTTGTGCAAAACAGGACAAGAAATGTGGTTAACATGGTTTCCTTAAAAATGTCCTTGGTGCAGACTGTCCCTTAAAAATGTCCTTGGTGGAGGCTCGGTGTGTTAGGAAGGGAATGTTCATGGAATGCTCACAGAGCAGAGAGAAGGATGTTTAAATGAATATTGGCTTCTTGGCTGGTACAATTTGGTTTCTTTCCATTTTCTTTCTATTAGTGCAGCTAAGCCAGCTGTATAGCTCCAAATCTGACCGTCTAACTCTGTCTCCTGAAATCTCTGGTGATCATTTGCTTGTTATCTTTTTCTGATACTTAGAACGTAGACACAACGGACTTCAATGGACAAACACCTTTAATGTTAGCAGCACAAAAAGCCATTGGGTAAGTAGCAAGTGACTTCAGAAGAATCTGTTGTACCCAAGAAGCAGTGAGGTGAATCTTAGGAGGTTTTTTGTTAAACTGACATTCCTTTCCCTTTTAGTTGTACTAAAATATGTACTAAAATATGTAAAATATGTAAAGTATGTACTAAAATATTTCAGAGATCAAGAGTTGCGAAGTAGCTAATTGAATATAGCAAAGAAAGTCAAAAGAATTTCTAAAATAAAGTTAGGTTTGTGGCTGAACCTTCTTCAGCATTATTATGCTTTCCCAGAAATGAAAATCAAGAGGTGGCTGCATTTAGAATAAGTAAAATATCAAGATGTAAGCTGACATGCAGTATTGTAGAAAGATGCCCTTGTAGAATCCCAGACTGGTTTGGGTTGGAAGGGACTTTAAAGCTCATCCAGTTCCAACTCCCTGCCATGTGCAGGGACACCTTCCACTAAGCCAGGTTGCTCAAATCCTGGTCTATATACAACCCATGTGTATACTTCGTATTTGTTAAAATCATAATATAGTCTGGAGAAAAACCCTGAGGGCAGGTCCTGAACTGTAAACTTGGGTTTACTGTTGACGAGCAGGTTCTGAGACAAGGCTTTGTGTATCTGCTGTTATTTCACAGAGGGGAACAGTGGTTTTTAGAAGATGTTCTGAAGTTTCATATCCAATATATTCTTCATATTCCAAGATACTCATATCTTCATATCCAAGATTTTCTGTCTGTTAACTTTTATACTTTATTTTCATCTAGACCAGAACCCACGAGGCTTCTCTTAAAGTTTAACCCCTCTCTCAATGCTGTAGACAATGTTCAAAAGAATACTGCCCTGCATTGGGCAATAGCATCGGGAAATACTAGTGCAGTGGATCTGTTGCTGGAAGCTGGTGCTAGCCTGGACATAAAAAATGTCAAGGTACAATTTCTTTCATGATACTTCATTCCACGGGGCACGAGTTTATAAAATGAATGTAAAGAAAAACCTGAGCCCTCTCCACTTTGGGTATCTTTTGCACTGGGGGTTGACTAGGAGGTTCTTAGTCTTTCCCAAAAGGAATTATCATCTTTCTTGTGGTGTGGCTCAAAGTGCGGATGCAGAGATTCTTTGCAATGTTCATTAAAGGAACAGCTGAGCCTTTCAGTCACTCTGATTTTTTCCTTTGCAAATTTTGTTGCCCTCTCCCTCTTTCTGTTTATCAGGCAGTTCAGTGTTTCAGGTTCTTGGAGGCAGTCCAGCAGGTAACTCGAGTGGACGCAATCTGAATACAAGCAGCAGCTTTCTGAACTGCAAAGCACTGGGTTAAGCATGTTAAAACTCTGAATTTAGCTTTTTCTTGCCTTAAAATAAAAGGGGGAGGGACTGGGAAGTGATTGCCCAGTTACTCTTGTTTTAGCTATATTTATTTCTTGCTTCTGTTAAAATGGAAAGCATATGTGTGTTAAGTGCATAAATAACTAAACACTTCTGTTGTTAAAGGGAGAGACACCATGTGACCTTGCTTATCAAAGCCTGAATCGCTTCATGGTTTATATGGTAAAAGAGGAAGAAAGAACGAGGAGCAGAAGAAATAATATGTTACTGAAAATAGTAGAGAAATATGAGGTAATTTCCTGAGTAAAAACTAATGGAAATAAACCTAGAGCGTTCTGTGTTTAGAATAATAATGCAGGCCAGCTCTTTCCTAACAAGAGGATCACCTATGGTTTCTGAAACTGGGTGCACAAAACTGAAATGCTTTAAAACGTGTAGCAGTGGTTTGGGTGGGGATTTTGTGTTGTCTGTCACCTTACCTTACCTATCTTGAGTCTTTCAGCATTTGTTATTACATTAGCTAAATGCTTTTGAAGTAAGTGCTGCTTGAATACTTTGTCATATTTTAACCATAATAATCTTAATAGCTCGTCCTGCTGTTTGCATCTTCCTTGACATTTGTGTGGGCCATAGGATACGTCATGAACTTAAGTTCCGATTCTTGGCTTTTGAAAGGAGGTCTGCTCCTCTTCCTGCTGTTTGGGATGGCTCTGTTTGTGAGGTTTGTGGCTTTTTTCTCTCTATACATGTATTTCATTGGTACGGACACCATATAAGGTATCTAATGCAATATTCTTTTCAGAGTTTAGCTTCACTTAACAAAAAAGATACTTCCTGAGAAATAGTTGCAGAGTGCGTGAAGGATTTAAATATATGTACTTTTTAGAATTGACCATAGAAATGGAATGTCTTTAGGTGTGCAGAATAATAGTTCCACTGAAAAATTTGGATAATAAACCTCAAACCACTAAAGTGTGTAAGCAGTCCTCTAGCTAATTTTAGTGATAATGAGTGTTAATAAAGGTTTGCAGCCAGTAAACATAGATATCAATGCACAGTGCTCAGAAGTGTGCTTTATCTCAACTTTTCCGTCTGTATTTGTGACGCAGAATGAGTTTTAATGAACCCTTCCCTCCCCTCCTGCTCCCCAGACCTCCCAGTGTTATCCTGAGCTGTTTCACAGCTTTCCTGCTTTCTTCAACAGCTCCTGCAGCAGTGTGCAAATAGACAGAGATTGCAGTTTTCACCCACTGCTACAGGACATCTGATATTTAATACCAGGCTGGAGTAGAGCACTCTTCAGTTTAATTTGTTGCGTTAACTCCCTGCACATCTGGCTGAAGAATGCATCTGAGTGGGGAGAACTGATTACTTTGAGAGATGTGAAGTGTGCTGCATGTGTGAAGTTTTAAAAATAACAGATGATGGATACTCTGTGGAGTTATGGTTCGAATATATATTTTTTAATATATTTTTTCTTTTAACATCCTTTTCAGGCAACTTGTGGGGCTCAAGAATCTAAGGTACCTTCCCACAGCGTTTCTGCTAAGTTCCATATTTTGGATGTCTGTGACCTGGTTTTTCTGGTTCCTGCCTGATATCCTTTATACTCAAGAAATGCAATAGAACTGTCCTTAACAGTTCTTAATAAATGTAGGCCTGGTCATGCAAATAGTAATGAGCAGTGCCAGATAATTCCACGCGACTGTTAACATCTGGTAAGACTGGTTTACTTCCATCGGGCAGGGGTGAAAAAACTTTGACTTTAATTTCAAGTTATATATGGACTAAAAATTTGTACGTTTTTATCTTTATCGGATATTTGTGTATAAATCTGAACTATTTGTTATCCTCCTGGAATATCAAAAGGAAGGCATCTTTGTTATAAACCTGATTGTATCTGTTAGCATCTCCATGTGACTCTGCTGTATGAGAGTCTCAATTAGGAAGGTTAATGTATTTTGGCATGTGGTATAACAGGATAACAAATGCATTAATAAGAAACGTTTCTTTCTAAAATGACAAGGATTTGACAGTTAGTGAAATTCGTGCTTCTGCTTTTAAAAACAATATCCTTACCCCCGAAAAACCAAGGAACAAATTTCTTCAGGCCTCTCCAAAGTAGATCTTCCAGTCTCCTATTCATACACAGGTTATGTTGCATCCTTAGTGTACGGTGAAGTAATTTCTACCTTTCTTTTGCTTTCATTCAAGAGGCTTTGCACTGATTAGTACAAAAAAGTTGTAGTAGTTTACACTTGCTTTTCAGTGCCCTGCTCGTATAGAATCCTAGAATCAACTGGGTTGGAAAAGACCTTTAAGATCATCAAGTCCAGCCTTTACCCCAGCTCTGCCAAGGCTACCCCTAGACCATGTCACTGACAGCCTTGTCTACATGGTTTGTGAATGCTTCCAGGGACAGAGATTCCACCACTGCCCTAAGAAGTTACAGAGGACATCTGTTTATTCGTTGGTTAAGTTTTATGAAATAAAAATTTGGAGACATACTTAGAACTGTAAATAATTTTGTACTAAACCAGCTGTAATATAGTGCTACACAATTTTAATGCATTTTTAATTACTTCATCCTTTAAATGGCGTGTTCTTCTGTATTGTTCCCAATTAAGATGTCCTTAATAGAATTATCAGGGTTAACTTGGGTAAACTGATCAGGTATATTCCCTCTGGGGATACGCGCATATGCTTGTCTAAATGAAAATCATGCTATTCAGGGTGAAATGTTAAGATTTTCTTGGTGTCATATAAATGAAAAGGAGAGCAAATTCCAACAGTAGGGGGTTGAGTCAGACACTCTGCTGAAGATAGGGAGCAGGGCAATATTCTTGAAGGTCTAGCCAGAGCTTGGTGACATGGGCAAAAGTGGATAGTTTCCATTTCAGTATCCAGCCCTTTTCCTCATGAATGTGTTTTCCTTCTGGAACTGCTCACAGATTTGAGTGTTACAAAATTGTTCAGTATTTTAGTTAGCTGTATTTATCAAACTGTCAAACTGTTCTTCTAGACTGAATGAAAATCCAGCCTTTCTAATGAAGGAGTTCTCTCAGCCTGAACACAGCTACAGGTCTGCTAAAATTTAGTGCTAATATGTCGTAATTTATCATCTAGATTTTAATTAGAGCTATTTGCAATGTTGTTAGTTCATAAGACAAAACAACCTTGAGGTTGCAGAACTTGACCTTTAAGAGTTACTCACATTGTGTGGTTATATAGCAATTGAGAGGTCACCGGAGATGAAATGCAGGCTTGGGAGCTCTGACTGCTCCTTGGTGGTATCATGGACTGTTCTTGAGCTGTCTGTGCTCTCAAGGTTAATGCTTGGATTTAATTGGTGTGAAATTTGTCCCACTCCACAGTCCTCTGTTGCTGTATAGAGACAGTTAATCTTGACGTGTTGTTCTCCCCCTTTACGTGACATACAGATGTTTTGAGTACCTAGCGTAAAAATCATGTTCCTAATGACTCTATATCCTCCCTCTTGTGTAATAATTTGTCTGCTAGAGATGTTGAAGCAAATAACCGTGATGAATTTAAATCTGCTTCTCTGGAGTTCCTGAGGGATTAATTCTCTCCATAGACTTAAATTAAAACAGTCAGCCACTGGGTAAAAGCAAATGGTATGCAAGAGGAAAAATGTCTAATTAGACCAGAAGTTTGTCATTTCATCATCATGGCACAGGGTGCCCGGAGAAGCTGTGGCTGCCCCATCCCTGGCAGTGTTCAAGGCCAGGCTGGATGGGGCTTGGAGCAACCTGGTCTAGTGGAAAGTGTCCCTGCGTGTGGCAGGGGGTTGGAGCTGAATGAGCTTTGAGGTCCCTTCCATCCCAACCGTTCTGTGATTCTATGGATTTTGTAGTATATTTGTGAGGGAAGGAGGATTCCCAATAGCTATCCCATTACCTTCAGAAGTGTTTCGTCAGTGTGTGCTTGGTGCGGTTAGGTGGGTTTTTTGTGACAGAGGTGTTTCCAGGGTGATTTGCAGTTTCATCTCTGTCTGAGTTTACTGAGTGGTTTTAGCTAAAACAAACAAGAGGGCAGTACCTAGAAAACAGTAAGGGCCTGTTCAGTGACTTCGGGGTGTGTGCGGCAGCCAGACGAATCTCACAGCTGCTGTAAGCTCAATAACTATGCATGTCTGATTGGTATTGTTTCAATTGAATAGACAAACTTGAGTGAGAAAAAGAAGAAATTCAATTCACTTTGAATCTGTGAAATACTCAAAGGCAAAAATCTGCACTCTGCTAGTGAGGATGACAGCAACCTATGCTGTGATGCAGGTTTGTGCAGTTGTGAAAGTCTTCTCAAGTGCTGAAACTGGACAGAGTATTCAACTCTCCAGTATGATGTCCTCTAAAGGGCAGGGAGGATCCTACCAGAAAAGTGGAAATTTTTCTTTTTGTGTGTTGCTCATGAAGTAATTAACTAATTTTAGAGTATTTTCTTTGACAGATAGCAGTGATAGAATATATTCCTTAACCTGAACATTACATGGAACAGATAGAATTCTTGAAATCACTGTCGTGCTCAGCATGGTGGGTCTTCTTTATTATTTCTGTAAAACTTGGAGAACTGATCCTGGATATATTAAGACCTCAGAAAAAGAAAGGAAAGAGGTAGGTGACTTCATAAAAACAAAGGGAAGGGCTCACCTGGTGCAAGGGATGGTTATTTTTGCTATCATGTGCAGTTTTGTTAGTCTCAAAAGCAGTGAAATACTCCTAAGGGTTTTTAGGAACAGCATCGAACAACTAGGTAATATATAATGTGTGCTTCTACTGCTTGTTTCCTTATCTTCATAACCCTGCCATAATGGCCTTGCTTCCATCTTTTCATTGAAATGTGACCTTTGGCAAAACATTGTACAGAACCACTGGTGTTATCTATGATATAAACTCACATAGAACTTCATAAGTATGAATTTTGTATGGCTGCCACTCCAGTTGTCTCAGGTTAGCAAGAGATATTCATGATGCTTTCCTACAACTCTCCATGCTCATAAAACTAGACATCTCTAGCTCAAAGGCTAGAAATTACTTAAATTTTGTTAGATACTTTCAAGATGCATTCAATGATTTGATTTTTGTGCTTAGGCATCATGTAAATGACATGCTATTTCCTAGCTCTCTCTTAGAATGGCAAAAAGAAATCAGTAGGGATTTTGATATTTGGTCTCCCCAACTTGTGGATTGAGGAAAGCATAATGTTTTTGATTTCGTTGCTCTCCAAGAGGTTGCATCTCTTCAGATTGCCAGTGAGAACTGCATTTTGAACTTTTTGCCACAGGACTAGTAAATGTTGTCTACCTAGTATGCATGAAGGAACAGTAAATACAGCAGCTCTCCTCATCTCTCTGAGGTCTGGCTGACTACCTGAGAGGTATCTTGTATCTTAGAGTTATAGGATCATAGAATAGTTAGGGTTGGAAAGGACCTTAACATCAAGTTCCAGCCCCCCTGCAATGGGCAGGGATGCCTCACACTAAAACATGTCACCTAAGGCTCTGTCCAACCTGGCCTTGAACACCACCAGCGATGGAGCATTCACAGCTTCCCTGGGAAACCCATTCCAGTGCCTCACCACCCTCACAG
>JARCZZ010045682.1:918-11230 GCA_030323915.1 Brotogeris chrysoptera | reverse complement strand
GACAAAACAGCCTCAAAACCACAGAATCCCAGGCTCGGTTGGGTTGGGAGGGACCCCAAAGCTCATCCAGCTCCAGCTCCTGCCATGCGCAGGGACCCCTTCCACTGGAGCAGAGTGCTCCAACCCCTGTGTCCAACCTGGCCTTGAGCACTGCCAGGGATGGGGCAGCCACAGCTCCTCTGGGCACCCTGTGCCAGCGTCTCAGCACCCTCACAGGGAAGAGCTTCTGCCCAAGAGCTCATCTCAGTCTCCCCTCTGTCAGGGTAAAGCCATTTCCTTGTCCTGTCCCTCCATTCCTTGTCCCAAGCCCCTCTCCAGGTTTCCTGCAGCCCCTTTAGGCACTGGAGCTGCTCTCAGGTCTCTCCTTAAGGAGCCTTCTCCTCTCCAGGCTGCCCCAGCCCAGCTCTCTCAGCCTGTCTTTTGGATGAAAAATGCTCATTTTACTGGCTTCTGTAACAGCTTCAGTCCTATGCTCAAGTGTTATCCCATTTTTTCTGTTCAAACACGTACATAGCACTTTTGATCTCATCCCTGAAGTCCTGGCTGAGGCTGTTCCTCCTTTTTCCTGTTGTTACCCAACTGCAAATGAAACCTGTAGGTACAGGTCTGTCAGTGTGTGGCTACGGACTTCCTTAAGTGTGTCATAGCAGCCTCTGAGGCTTCTCAGTGCCTGCACCTTAAATGGTGACCTGGGAGCTGCCACTGCTGCGTCCTGGCTCCAAGGGGTTGCTATGAGCACTCGGTCACCTCCCCCTTTGGAAGCCTGTGTTAAAAGGAGCTCCAGGAAAGCCAAAGGGTTGATAGTTGGAATGCAAAATCCATGCGGTGTGTGAAAATAGGGGAATAGGTTCTTAACTTCAAGTGTTAAAGCATCTCAGCATTTGCTTAACTGAAACACTGGAAGTGATTCTGTGCTCCAGACAGAGGAACGAGATGAGCTGAGAGTGCAGCTCTTCTGACCTGGAGGTGTTTCAGAGTTACGAGGAAGGGATTGCATAAAACCCACAGAATGTGTTCAGCTGGTTTTGCCTTTAAATATTTTGGGGGTTGATTCTGTCAGAAGTCTCCCCTCCACTGACCACATTTCCAGCTCCCTTTGCAGGAGTTTGCATATGGAGCTCCTTCAGGCATCAGGAATTTTGCCTGCAGCTCGTGATGTAAAACCATTGGGAGCCTTTCTTGAGGGAAAAGGCTGATAAAGGGTAACTTGATGAAAATCAGGCTTGTTTCCCACAATGAAACCCAAATCCTTCTGGGACAGAAAGAGTTCAACTGGTTGGAGCTGGTGTGCACAACCCAACGGAACGTGGGGTTTATGAAACTTCACTTGCAGCGTATGTGTATCCTTCCTTTCAGACGGAGATGAGGATGATGATGATGAAGGTGAGGATGAAGCTGGTCCTCCAGGAGAATATGAAGAGGAGGATGATGAAGATGATGGAGGCTCCGAGCTGGGGGAAGGTGAAGAGGAGGAGGAAGTTGGTCTTTCATACCTGATGAAAGAAGAGATTCAGGTAAAGGCTGTAAGTTCTACCAGCTCCAAGAAACAAAGAGAAGCTGCTTGCAGGCTTCTGAGGTTACTTGGAGGTGTAGACAAAGAGCAGAGGAAGACGAGGTAGTAGCGTGAAGTTAGCAGTATTTCAAGTAAAATGAAATGAAGGAAAAGTCTGTGTGGGTTTTGCTGCAATAAATGGGTTTTTTACCTTGCACTCACATGGAAATGTTCTTAGTGGTGGTGTGAAGAGCTGTGGAAAATGGCCCGCGGGATCTTTTCAGGTCCTAAAGTCCCTGTGACAGTGACTTCACTGCAGTTACTTTTGATAGGAGTTTACTCTTTATCAGCCTCATTTCGCAGGGATGCACTGGAACTCCCTGGTGCTGAACTTCAGTTCTGCCTTGCTCTGAAGAGGTAACAGCCATGGCACAAGTCAGGAAGCTAAAACTAAAGAAACCTGCTTCAAACGCAGGAGCTGAGAGGTGGGTTTTGGAAAATGAGCAGTATGTGGCCAGGAAGAAGCTCAGGAATGAGTTGTTCTTGGGCACTGGAGAGTTCTGTCCTGGAAGGCTTTCCCTGTACTTTTCAGAAATGAGGCAATGAATAAATGAAAAGGCACTGAGTGAATCCAGAGGGGAGTTAATTCCCATGGTCTAAGGGCAGATGTTGGATGGGCTCTCTTATGTCTCCACATTTTGACTCCTTACATTACCCTGTGTCTAAAATACAGTGGCTCTAAAGGTAAAAGCTCAGGGTGGCTTCCAGGCCTGACTGGGGCAGTAGCGCAGGGATCCTGCGCCGTTGTTTTATGTTCTGGGGCTGCTGTTTGCATTTCTCAGCTATCAGCTTTGGATAGGAAAAAGCCCAAACCCCAACAACCTGATTCCCAGTAATTCAGTGGAGATAGGAGCTGTTCTGCTTCCTCTTCCTCCTCCTTTACTGACTGGGGGTTAAAAGGCTGTTTGTACTGACTGCTTGCAAGAGCTTGCTCTTGAGCTGGCCTAAGGCAGCGATAAGTAGGAAAAACAAAGGAATACGGGGTGATGAGAAGCACTGTTTGGTTCCTGTCCTTGTGCAGACGGCCAGCACCAAAACAGTAAAGGTGGAAAGTGACTCTGGACACAGTGGGATTTCCCGGATTTCTGCTCTGGATCAGGGAGCAGAAATTTGGACGGGGCTTGGAGCAATGTGGTCTGGCAGAAGGTGGTTGGAATTGGAAGGGTTTTAAGGTCCTTTCCAACCTAAACCATTTGAGGATTCCATGATCAGTGCAGAAGCCAAACTTGAAACAAAGATCCTAACAGTATTTCCCAATTGTTATGAAGGATGAAGATGATGATGATGACTATGTTGAAGAAGGAGGCGATGAGGAGGAGGAAGGTAAGTGCTCAACTTGTGACTAAATCAATTCTTTATAGTCCTGGAACTTTGCAAGGTTGGGGTGTGCCCTTCAGTGGCATCAGTCCCTTTTTGCTGGGCTTGTTCTGGAGGGGGGGTGGTATTTTAGGACTGGTTTAAGCAAGAGCTCACCCATCCGCTGTTTGAGGTTTCCCAGCCTCATGGGTGCTGTTCTGTGCTGCTGGAGCAGAGGTTGCTCCAGAGGCAGAGGCTTATTCCTGTGCAGATAGTACCCTGAATTGTGGGGGCACCTCAGTAGTACCCATCTCTCTGCTCTGGTAAGATTAAGATGCCAGATGAGAGTCCCCTGTTGTTAACAGGGGGGTAAAACCTTTAAGAAAGTTTAATCTTAAACCAGCTTTGCTTTGTACTTTTCTTGCTAAAAGGCTGTCCCAGAATTTCCATTTTCTAATGGGTTAGGAATTCTGTCCTGATCTCTAAAGAGAGTTTTGTGCTAATCCTGAAGCCTGCTTCCATCTCAGTGCAAACTGTAGGTGAATTCTAGTCCTCCCCAGCCCAGTCCCCATCTCATCTGTGCACTTGGCTCAGCAGAACCACTTTTGGGGATGCAAAAAGCTGACATTTGGAAATAATCTTTTTCCTTTTCCCAAATGCAGCCTTTCAGTCTCTTCAAGAGCATGAAGCAGGAGGGCAGGATGGCTGCTGAGCCAGAAAATGACTGCTCTAGATGTGACAGCACTGCATTTCATGCTTTCACCACAAGAGCGCACAGTCCACTGAGCAGTTTAAGGCTGTTCCTAAGAAGCAGCTCAATAGATGTTTCTGGGAGCTGCTGGTATCAGTTTGTATTGGAGAGAGGCTGGAGCAGGTTTCACTTGGGATCAGCAGGAACTGCTGGGGCTTGGGCAGGGGGTAGGCAACTGCTGCAAACTGAAGGTAGGGAGGTAGAAAAACATCATTTTAGGTCTCTATGTTAACAGAACAATTCTTTTTTTATATATATACACTTTATCAGTAATTCCTGTATGGAGCAGCCCAGGCTTAGCTTGAACTTAGTTTAACTCAGACTGTATGAATGAAGTTGCTTAAACCGCTCTTTTCTGGGGTGCTGTCGCAGGGGTGAGTGCATTAGCTACCAACAAAGAGGGATGGGTTTCAATTCCCTCTTCAAAAAGGGCAAGGTTCCCTTTCGGAGCATAACAAGATGTGTGCATCCGTCTTTCCTTAGCAGAGGGTGTGCGAGGGGAGAAGAGGAAACGAGACCCTGAAGATGAAGGCGAGGAAGAGGAGGATTAACTTGTTCTAGACACCAGTAGGACCAGCCTCTTCGGTTCCAGAACACGCAATAGTGATTATGCAGATCTGTATGTCTCCATGTACCATAGATGTCCCTCCAGAAGATAATACGTTAACTTTTTATAGGAGAAGTGTGGTTTTACTATTCTTGCCCTTTTTATCATTCCAAATAAGATATAATAGCCTGATAGTGAACCTGTATGTAGAAAACAATTTTCAACCCTATAATCACTGAAGCCATTGTCAAGTTCCCCCCCCCCCACTCCCCAAACTTTTCTTTGGAGCTCTTTGGTTTCTACAAGCTTGCTGTGTTGGTCATCATTAGCCCAGATGAAGACACCCATTTCACATGGGTTTAACCTAGTCTGGTTTTCCTCCTGGAAAGTTTTTCTACTGAAAATCTAAAACTCAAACCCACTTAAACTCAAACCCACTTATTGCAACCTTTTTTAAATGAGGAGCTGAGTGCAGCCTCAGTTTCCCAGGGATTCCGTTTGAAGTAGACAACTGGTTTACACCTTTAGTTCAGCTTCTAAAAAGGGGACTCCTGGAACTGGTTTTGAAGTCTGTCCATTTTGTGTATTACATTCTAAAGCCGGAGTGGGTTTCAGAAGATCTTCGTGTTTCCCTGCTTGTTCAGAGGGTCAGCGTTTGCTGGAGTGTCCAACCTTCAAGAGCAAACAAAGGGTTGCAATCCATCCATTTGCTCCAGAAGAGCCATTGCAGGTATTAACAATCTGGAGTTTGGGACCGTTTCACTAGAAGCCTGTGTTAAACTTTCACTCACTTTGCTCTTGCATTGTCATTTTGGGAATTCTGCAACAGTGTTTGACTATCAAATAGATGCATTTCTCATGCAGATGTTAACGGGTAACTCCTTGGAGTGCATTTTCTTCAAGCATCCCCCCCCCACTATAGATTCATTGAAGGGGGAAAGATGAACATGAGGTAGTCTTTCTTCCCAGGTCACCTTTGAAACCTTTACATCTGGTTGTAGGTAAACCATTCGAGTCCATGTATAATACTAGTTCATAGTTTAGGGGGTTTTATCTTGAAGGGCTGCAGAAAGCTGGCTGGTTGCACGCAGTTGGTGGCGAGTACACGAGACACGCAGACAAGGGGTGTTTCTTCTCTAGCAGCCTGATTGCAACCACCAGGTCTGACTAATTCTGTCCACATTTGGTGACAGCCCCAAGACTGATGTTTTCTATTCGAGCCACCACCCAAGTTTCAGCCGTGATGGTGTTCCTCTTGCAGTTGGGATTTGGATTGAAACCAGTAGGCTTGAGATGAAACTAATTCCCATTGTTCCACGTAGGTACTGAACCAAATATCACACACAGCTTTATTCAAGAGACTTATTTTTGTATCTGTCTTGGCCGACAGCAGCTGCCGTTTACCTGGGGGAGACACAAGGGTGGGGAAGAGGGAGATTCCCTGGAGCTAATTCAGTCCCTCACCCATAGGTTACCTGTGAGTATTTAAGAGGTATTTTACACACTTCCAACTCTTCAATCAAGTCTAGATCCTGCAGGGTTGAAGTTCTGCAAAGCCCCATTTCTTGTGTGCGTGGTTTTCCCCCCTCCCCAAATAGAGCCTTAAGTCCTAGTTCCTTGTGTGGCTGTTGAAGGCAGCATCCGAGCGGAGCGAGTTGGGTGGAAGCGAAGTGAACTCGCTGGGGTTTGCAGTTCTGGTAAAGGCACCAGTGCTAAAACAATGTTTGCAACCACAACCTTCAGTTCCTGTGTTTGCGTGTGAATCCTGAACGAGTAGAACCCGTAGGTAAGTGCACATCCTATCTTCTCGTGGAGGCTCTGTGTTCAAGGCAGTTGCTTCGTGCTCAGCTTTGGGATAGAAACGTGCGTTTTCCCATCTTTTTTTGCTTACGTTTTTTCTCGTTGAAGTCTCAGTGAATGATTGAAATCTATTATTTATAAGGGTGTACTTCAGAGTACCTCATTGTCAGGGTTCTCCTTAACTGTCTTACTGATGCATAGCAAATTAGTTTTAAATGGGGGAAAAGAAGTCTGTTTCGATGGCTTGACAGTATTTGAATACTGGTGTGTGTGTCCAATTCCACTGTTGGATGAGCTCATAGAGCAGCTAAACTCAGCCCTTCCCTGAGCTAAGGCAGACTTCCCCCTTCCTAACCCCAGCACACATCAGCCACCATGGCCGAAGAGCCTTTCCTCGCACAGGACTCCTCTTTCCCTCGGCGTTCCCATCGGAGCGTTTCCTGCTTGGCATGCAGCGAAAGCAGCGTTTTCTAGAACTGAAGCAATGCAGAGCCTCCAGATTTAACTTTGGAAACTTTTTTGCTTGGTGGGTGGTCTTTTCATGCAAATACGTAAGGGTGGGTTTTATATTTTGTAGAGGTTTTTGTCCTATTTTAATGCTCTTTGTATGGCAGTATGTATATAGTGTGGTTCGGTTCCTGATCCCACTTCTTTCCTGACAACCTTTGGAGTAACTGATTTTGTGCAACTGTGTTTTGAATAAAGCCATGCCAGTGTTAAATTAAAGAGAAAATCCAACCCTGCAGCACTCTTCTGAGACTTTTTAGTTGTAACAAAACCACGTTTCCTCCCCCCCAACCCCCCGTGTGCTGTAAATTTTAAATTAAAACGTTTTCAAACCGAATTATTTCAAATAAATCCCGACTCTTGTATTGGATTCCTTCTTCCATTGGAGAATGTGGCACTCGGAAGGAGTGAGGTGTATTCTTTCCTGTTACCTTTGCTTTAGAGGGGGACCTGTGGCATTGTCCTCTCTGGGGCTTCATGCTTGCGCTGCCTTCAGCTCAGTGGTGTTTGTGCAGCTCCGTGTCTGCAGCCAGCCCAGAACTGGTTTCAGTTTGGGATCGTTCCAGCATTCCTGGCAACATTCCCCTTGGAAGCACTTGAGAAAGCCGGTGACAAAACAGGCTTTGCTGGGTGCGCAGCCCACAACGGGGGCGGCTTTGAAGGGGAGAAATCACCTTTCCCTCTAAACTCTTCAATCCCCGTTTGCTCATTGGAGACCAAATGGGGAACGCGAGCTTCGAGGCTTGTTTTTAAGCGTATTTTGGGGGATAAGGCTGGGTTTGTGCCAAACCCAGGCTGTGGCACCCGCTACCCGCACGGCACCGGGCCTGAGGGACGGCAGCGCTGCTCACAGCAGCTGCAACCCGCGGGCTGGAGGCGCTCAGCGCGTCCCGACCCGTCCTCAACCGCCCTCCCCTGCTCTAAACCGGCCTCGGCCGCCGCACGGGTACCCGGAGGCCGGGTGCAGGCGGGGCCGGGGCCTGGCAGCGCCCGGGCGCTGAGGCCCCGCTGGCCTCCATTTTGTCGCAGGGAGTGGAAGCGGCGCTCCGGGGCTGCCATGCGGCTCCTCCGTCCCCGGACCCTTTGTCCCACCGCCCCTTTCCGCCCTCATCGCCCACCCCGGCCCCTGCCCGACCCTTCCTTCCTCGGGTAGGGGGGGGGGGGACGCGGCCGCCTCACGGGGAGCCCCCGAGCGCGGGAAGCCGCCACCACGGGGGCTCCCAGCTCCGGGCAGCAGGGGCCGCGGCGCTGATTGGCTGAGATTTGCCGCAGTTCCCGCCCCTCCGGCCGAGGCCCCGCCCCTCTACCCGGTCGCTCCGCAGCGCCCCCTCCGGCCGCGGCGGGAAGGGAGGGATGATGCCGCTGAGCGCCCCGTTCCCATCCCCATTCCCATTCCCATTCCCAGCCCCTGCCCCCCTTCTGCTCCTCCGCAGTGGGGTTCCTATGGGTCTGTGTGAGTTTGTGCCGGTGAAAACCGGCTCCGAGTCCAAACTGAGCAGAAAAGTAGAGGAAAAGTGCAAACCCTCATCCCAAAGGTTGTTTTCTTGGATGTTTTCCCAATGTCACCCGTCGGAAAGGGTGAGTTTAGCTGCACTTTGGTGCAGTTAATGCAGAAACATGAAGGTATTCTTCCTCTGGTTAAAACACGTGTTTTTAAGCTGCTTTTGCAGTGGAGCTCCTGTGCCTGCACAGCAAATGTGGCCTTTCCCGAAGGAAACCCTTTTTTATTCCAATGGGAAAACAGACAAACTTCCCCTTTTCTCACCTTCATCCCTATTGCCTCATGTCAGGTCAGCATGATGTGGCCCCAGGAGGTATCGGAGTGAAGGGGAGTGATGGGGACAGGGCTATAAACGTGTCCCAGTGCCTGTAAGACTTAAAGGATTTCCTTTGGTCTGTAACTGACAGAACCCTCCCTTGACATTCCCATGCGTTCCAAGGTGCTGAGTTCACCTCTTTTACACCCCCCCAAAATGAAGTCAGTTGTTAAAATGCTACTGTTGAGGGTGTTAAACCATGACAGCCTCTTTCAGGGAGTTCCTTCATCCATGTTTGGATGTGGGAAGGAGGAAGCTGATGTTCTCATGCGATCACAAGTGCAGGAATTCAGGCTTGGAGAGAAGTGTGAAATGCCATGAGCTGTACAATGAAGTCATGGGAGTTATCAGCGTGAGAGCTGCCTCATCCCACAGCAAACTTGATTTGGGCAGTGGGAATAAAGCACACATTGGTTTCACTCATCATCAACATCACAAATGGCTGGGGCAAGGAAGGAGGTATAAACTAACTCTGAAATGAGCTTTATTTCAGGTTTCTGGGGCTTGAAGGTTATCTCAGACCAAGAGTGCACCTTCACCCTCCATCACCCTCCAAGTGGTGTGCTCTTGGGAGACTTCTCACTTGAGTTACAGCTTTACCTTGTGGGGAACGTCCGGGGTTTCAGCTTTAAAACAAGAGCTCGTGCTAAGCTTCAGTTTCTGCTCTGAGTGTGCCCGTTTCAAAGCAAGAGAGCAAAAGGACTCGAAATGCTCGAGGAAACCCTTCCTCATGCTTCTGGTTTGGCTGCCAAAACCGAAAATAAAGGCATGGCCACAACAAGAAACCAAAGCAAACCACAGGCTCCATAAAAGCTGGGAACTCTGGGCACGGGGGCAAAGGATTCTAGGAACAAAGATGAACACAGACGTCATATTTGGGTTTGCGTTGGGGAGAAGAAGTAGTTTTCCTATATTAATGGTAAGATGCTGTGTTTGATGTGCATCGCCTTCTAAAGGAAAGCTGATTTAGAGAGAATAATCCAACTGGATCAGGCTGCAGGAGGTGAAGGTTGGGCGGTTGACACCAAGAGGTAGGAGAAGGCCAATCCAGTGGCAGTTTTGTTGGGAACCCAGGGAATCTGAAGGGCTGTTCCCTGCTGCAGTGTGGAGGGCTGGAGCAGGGGCTCCCCACTGTAAGAAAAGGGGTTCTGTTGTGTCCTGGCCCCCCCCTTTCCTTCTTCTCTGGATGTAACCAAGCCATGACTTCTCAATGGTCACTACTGGGTGTAATCACACTTCCTCCCGAACCTCCTGCTCTGAAAGCTCTTGACATGCCCAAAGCTTTTGGTGTTAAAGGCGTGTGTTTGGGGGTCCCTTGCTTTGCAGCACAGGCTTCTTGAGCCTGAAGTCTTTCATCTTGTGATATAATGAGAGGGATTTCCATTTCAGGCAGTGTCTGTCGCCAGGGGTAGTAGGGTTGGTTGGTAGTGAAATGTCTGACATTAACATTCTGGTTTACACATCGAGTTCCTCCTCATTCAAATCACAGCTCTGAACAGACTGCTTGTACCTTTGTACCAATGAGGAAGGGTGAAGGAGGAAGAAGTGAATCTCTCTCTGCTCTGAATTCCTGAATAGCTGGAGGCTTCAGTTTGTGCCTAATTTCTATATTGAGCTGAAGCATTTTCACTATCAAGAAGATTCCAGGAACATCAAACTATTGGAAAGCAAAATGTGTTTCCTAGAACAAAGTGAGGAATCCTGAAGAAGATGCAACACCCACTGGGACGACAGTTTCCATGTGGAATTTCTTCTGTGTGGCTTGTCCCGCGAGTCTGCTGAAATGCTTTAGTTGTAGCTTTTGCCAGTTCCCAAAAATAAGTCTCTTTTTCCTTCCCTGGTATTGCTGGACATGTTCCTGGGACACCGGAGTGTGCTTAACTGCTTAGTTAATACTCGTCTGATAGGAATAGACTTTAGTCTGGAATACAAGAACCTGCTGAATCTGTCCCTATGTGGTAGGAATTACTCAGTGGTTTGTAGTAGTTAGACCATTAGTACTCCTACTTAGACCAATAGTGCTCCTAGTTAGACCAATAGTA
>JARCZZ010045680.1:3840-14241 GCA_030323915.1 Brotogeris chrysoptera | reverse complement strand
TTGGATATGAGGAGGAAATTCTTTCCTGTAAGGGTGGTGAGGCACTGGAATGGGTTGCCCAGGGAAGTTGTGAATGCCTCATCACTGGTTGGAGAGAGCCTTGGGTGGCATGGTTTAGTGTGAGGTGTCCCTGCCCCTGGCAGGGGGATTGGAACTAGGTGATCTTAAGGTCCTTTCCAACCCTAACTATTCTATTATTCTATGACTGTAAGAGGTTGTTAGTGGTACACATCTAGGAGAGAGAGGGATTTTTTTGATGGCATAGGCATCTTGAAAAAGGATGAATATATGAACAAGAATTAATTTGTGGTTGTGGCTGAATAACACAATAAAATGCAGTCCCATGAGCATAGCAAAAGTGACAAGAAGCCAGAAAACAGCAGTAGCAGGGAACAGTAATACTGATGTCCACAGCTTGCAGTACCAGCAGTGCCCAGGCAAGAGGCAACAATCAAGACAAGGGGACCTGCATGCTACAGACACATGAAGTAAACTCACAGCAAATCACCAGTAGAGCTGGAGGACACATGCTCACCGCAAGATAGCTGAGTGTTGTTTTAACGCAAGTGTTCCTTTTCTCCTCCCATTATGAGGAAAAACATAGGTAGATGTGTGTACCTGCATGAAGTGGGGTAGCACTTCCTGGCCTCTGTAGCTTAAGCTCAGTGCACAAGAAAAGGTCCCATCCATTCATCATTCCAGAAGGAAATAAATAAACTCTCAGAGCTCATTTGTCATGTAGAAAATTGAGCAGTCTGATTTTTTAAAACAGCAATTCACCCCTTTGCTTATTCTATAAGGTATCAAGTGAACTGATCTATATGGCAGCCTCAATATGACAGTTGTTTTGAATTCATGGTGGTAAAAACCCTCTACCACACTCCCTTCTGTGTTTTAGAAAATAGTTATGTTACCTGCAGTAGGAAGAAGTTATACAAGCCTGCTGCTTCTGTTTTGCAAGTGCTTTGCAAACAGTCTAGCTTCCATTTGTCTCTAACACCATTGAAACTACATTTGTTCTCTTTACTTTTCTGGAAACTTCTGAAAATAAGATGTGAAGCAGAATTGATGTGAACTCTTATAGGACAGATACAAAGATCGTGTGCCTGTTTGTTTTAGAAGTATTTGGGTTTGAATTTAGTGATTCAATCAAGTACGTGAGCTTTGAGCAGCGGTCTTTGAGCGTAGAAAACGCACACAACTCACTAGAGGGAGCTCAGACACGGTTTCTGAGCCTAGGAGGGAGCTACCATACCTCACCCTGTTACTTGCCCTGTTTTGTCGGTAACTCTCCCCCTGATGAACTTGCTCCCTCTGTGTGGGCAGGTACATAGCCTGCGTTTTGAAAGGTAAACTTTCAGCTGCAGATCATTTGCAAATCAGCACTGAACTGAAGCAGGCACGTCTTAAACTTTAGTTTGTTTGTCAGCACTGTAGATGCTACCTGAATACATTTTTTTCCAGACCATAAGAATGGGTCAGAAGAGGTTTGTTTCTCCTCCTGCCTGCCTCTTCCCTCCTAGCGCATTCCTTCCCTTTCATTAGATTCTCAGGTCCATACACTGACCATCCTTCTATTGCACATCCTACTCTTACAAACCACGCTCAACTTTCCTGAGTAATGCACCTTACTCAGATCCCAACTTTTCACCTCTGCCACCTATTGCACGACCCCAACCTAATCCACTCACCCACCTAAAACATGTTAGGTTTCACCAATATCCTGTGCCTTATCCTGTTCTTTCCCCTGGTCTTTCCTTGCCTTAACATCCAGAGCTGCAAGTACAGGCTCAAACATCACCTGGGCTGCTGCTGGGGACATTCTGAGAGCACCAGCTGAACACGCTATGTACAACAGTGAGGTTCTATTGACTAGCTGTAATTGCTGTTGTCAAAGTGTTTATCTAATGTTCAGGAAGAGTTTAAGCAGTAAAGACCTTTGCCTCGTGGTCAGGCAATTATCTGCCATCACGCAGTCACTGTTCACATGGAGGTATTTGTTGTTCAGGCGAGCTGGCACAAAGCAGAGCTGGAATCTGCTGTTGTTGCCACGTAAGCTCATTTTTTCTTTAAAAAATACTTGTAAAAAGATTTGCATGCCACACCTTGGGGCCTTTTTGCTAGACAATGCTAAAATAGTAGCATCAGTTACAAAAATCACCCAAACCACTTCGGACAGTCTTAGGCACCCTGACAAAGAGAAGCCGCTGCAGGAGGAGGAAATCCGATTGAGGCCCTTTACCCTTATCACCCTCCACATGTTTACTGACATAGTGAAGAAGGTTAATAAAGTCAATGCATTATTTTGTATCAATCGATTAAGGTTTGTTATGTGATAGGAAAGATTGTTTTACTAAAGTAATGCCTTAAATAACTGATTCTCTGTCCAGGTTGGACACCTTGATGCTACCCCAGAAATTCAGAAAGATGGGAGAGAATTGTCTCCGAATTGGTAAGTGAGGCTCTGTCCTGACACAAACCAATGCAGGGCTCTACACAGGCCTTGCAAAGAGTCACCTGGGGTGTTGGAGATACGTCAAGAATATGGCAAAATACACTGCAGATACTTCCCACGTTGTAGTACCATTTGATTCTTTAGTACTTCTCAAGGTTCAGTTACTAGCCCCACACACTGGTGGGCAAGCCAGCTCTATGAAATAAGGGGAATTTGCTATCTCTGCATTACATTCTGGGGTTTTGTTCTTTCCATCCTCACAGTAAGTGCTACCTGTGCCAACTGCTCAGCTCTAAACTCAGTCCTGAGGCAAGACACTGGTCTGAAAGCTAAACTTATGCTTTCTACAGAATGAACAACAGGATAGAGTTGATCAGTCTTTTGGCAATTCTCCATAAACCTTTTGTTTTGATGAAATGTAGTTATGAACTGCAGATTTTGGAAAATGTGCCCCATTCCAACATTACAGAAGCTAGAGATCTGCTAGGATCTTTCCTGTGAAGGAAGATGGAAGACATCTTGCCTTGCCCATGTTACAGACAAATCTAAATTCAAATGCAACTATCCCCTGGTAAGTTCAGTTAGGGGCTACTGAATAGTAGTTTTTCCTGGTTTTGGTTGGGATAGAATCAGTTTTCTTCCTAGAGTAGCTGGTGCAGAGCTGTGTTTCACCTTTAGTCAGGGAACAACGCTGATACCACACCGATGTTTTAGTTCTTGCTCAGTAGCGCTTACCCTGATCAAAGACTTTCAGCTTCTCATGCTCCGCCAGTGTGGATGGGCAGAGGAAGTTTGGAGGAAGCAGAGACAGGACACCTGACCCAAACTAGCCAAAGGGATATTCCATACCACAGAACGTCACACTCAGTATATATAAGGGGAAGTTGGCCATGAGGGGCTGTTGACTGCTGGGGTCCGGCTGGGTATCAGTCAGCAGGTGGTGAGCGATTGTATTGTGCATCACTTGTGTTTGGGTTTTTTTCATCTTTTTTTTCAGTTAAAGCAGAAGCCTTGCACACAGGCAAAGCAAATCAAGGAATTCATTCGCTACTTCTCATTGGCAGGCAAGTGTTGGGTCATCTCCAGGAAAGCAGGGCTCCATCACACATAACAGGTACTGGGGAAGACAAAACATAACTTTGAACATCCCTCCCTTCTTCTTTTGCCCAGCTTTTATTGCTGAACATGACATCCTATGGCATGGAATTATCCCTTTAGTCAGTTGGGGTCATCTGTCCCAGCTGTTTCCCCTCCCAACTCCTTTTGCACCCCCAGCCTACTCACTGGTGGGGTGGGGTGAGGAGCAGAAAAGGCCTTGACTCTGTGCGAACACTGCTCAGCAATAACTAAAACATCGTTTTATCATCAACACTGCTTTCAGTGTTGCAACAAAACATGTACTCATACTAGCTACTATGAAGAAAATTAACTCTATCCCAGCCAAAACCAGCACATAGCTACATGGGAGGCACAGAATAAGCAGCTTTCAAGTGTTGCTTGTCACCCATATTTCAGCACAGAAATACCTCTTCAGGGTATGGTGGCTGAGGGCACAGGATATTTGGCATTCTGCTCTCACTCCCAAAGCTCTGCAGCAATTCTCCTGCACAAAACATCCACACAGAGCAAAAGCAGCTGCACAAAACTAAATGGTGTGCTTTCTTCTCCCACTTTCTTTCGCAGGAACAAGAGGGGAAAAGCTCTGCCACTGCACCATTTCTTCTCCCCTTATCAGGAATTCTCTTCCCTTCAGTCTCTGACAGTTTATGAGGATGTCACATTAGTGAGAAAGGGTAGCTGCAAGGGAAGCTTGATGGCACAAATGTGTTAAAACTGATACAGGGTTAGAAGGAATAGCTATGTGTAGCAATTTTCTCTGCTTGTACACACACAGAGAGATTTGCACTGAGCTGCTATGGTTTCTGGGATGAAAATCTAGAGTTCTGTGAAGGAACCATTGCCCTGGTTTTGTCTGGGATAGAGTTAATTTTCTTCCTATGACAACCATCCTTCCTAACGCCTTATGTAAAGAAAACAGGTGCAACACAGAGATGGCCTCACACAGAAGTTGTACAAGAAAGTACTGGGAAAAAGAAGCCTTTGGAGGTCAAAAGATGAAATGCATTGCCAATCTGAAGACAGCTACAAGGCTTTTGAGGACAGTGATACCTGTGTAGCTTAGCTGTGATTTATAAATGTGATAAAAATCAGTGGTTGTGATTTTGCCAGTGTGTAAAACTGGACAATCTAAGTTTCTCTGCACGTGAACAGGCAGTATACAACCTGAAAGAAGGAAAGTTCTTGTGGGTATTCTGCATGAACATTGTCTGAGCATTCAAACGCACTGAACAGAGGCCCCTGGGCATAGGGCCAGGCCTTAACTGGCCCCCAAGTAGTTCTCCAGGCAACTGAAGTTGGTAGAGAGTACATTGAGGACCTGTACGTTTTTGCTTGCAAGCACTTTTAGCTAATGAGAGCATACAGATGTTTCCCCCTTTCTTTTCCCCTCTAATGACTAATGACTAACTTAAACAATGTTAGTGGGAGGCGTCCCTGCCCATGGCAGGGGACTAGGAACTAGATGATCTTAAGGTCCTTCCCAACCCTATTTTATGAGTCTGTGATTCTATACAAGGAATATTTTAAGAACTATCAGACTCTGCTCTTATACTCACAGCACAATTAAAGGAAAGATAGCTACAGAATTTTAGAGTTCAGTTTAATACTGATGACTGCAGCCAGTAAAGAACAGATGACATATCTAGCCATTCACTCACGCTTGCAGCATCGCATAGCTTCCTCACAGGTAAGTCTGGTGCTTGGTTTCAGATGTCCTGTCCACTGGCACTCACCAAATCATTGGTCTCATTCTCTTCTTGACATCTCCCTTGCTGCGAGGCATGGGCTGCGCTGATCACTCTCTCAGCCACATCTGCTCAGGTGTACACCTCTTTTTGTATTCCAAGTCCTTCACCCTCCACCTTCAGATATTTGCAAAGCACTATTGTGCCTCTGTAGTGAATACATACCTTGAACTTGGAACAACTCCTTCTTGGAATTGTCTGCAATTTGTCAGTTTATTCCTCATAGTAGGGGCCCACAGTAGTGAAGTGGTTGAAATGGAATTCAGTGCTTTAGATAAGACTTTAAAATGGAGATTTTTATTTCATTCTATGCAATCTGATGTTTCTACATTGCAAATATCTCCCATTTGCCATCCACTGACAAAATATATATCCCCATTTCTTTTAGGGAGCTGTATTCCAGGTTTTAACTTCTCCAGATTAGTGTGCATTTTCTAAATCCTTTCACTTTTAACTTTTTAGCCGCCATTAAACCATTTCTCTGCAACTATGGGAGAAAGTTTCAAATCCTTAACTGTTGTCATCAAAATGAGTACTAAGCTGTGAGGTAGGGCAGAACCCTGCAGTCCCAGCAACAGCACTCTGGCATGTAACTCTTTATGTCTTAATTTACTGTGCAGCCACTTTTGTTATAGAGCATTCTACTGCAAGGTTACTTATTATTTAGTGTCATCAGAAAAAGGTGCTCTTCCCCTACACTTTCTCATTCTGTGCCCATCTACTGCAAAATCTGTACATTTATCAGCCTTTTCATACCTCTAAGCGTTTCAAGTTCAGTGTGAGAAGTCATGGCTGCAGTTAATATTGGATGAGAAGCCTGGACTCCAGCGGCAGTCAAAAGCTTTGACTTCTGCTGTCCTTCTATGGGTCACCAGTGCCTTTATTTCTTCTTTTCAGAGCTCGTTTAGATTTGTGCATGAACGCGAATGCGTATGCAACTTATTAAAAAACAGAAGAGAGGGATTTGCAGGTGTCATATACTGCCATCTGTTGTTTTGTATTCTCCCAAGTTAGAAATAAGCAACATAGGTAAAAACAACCTTCTTCATTTATTATTTGGCTGAATATACATTCGGTCGAATATATATACATATGTATACAATATACATATTACATATGTGTATGCATACATATATATTAAAATGGTCCTGCATTTGGGCCACAACAGCCCCATGTAACGCTACAGGCTTGGGGAAGAGTGGCTGGAAAGCTGCCTGGAGGAAAAGGACCTGGGGGTGCTGATTGACGGCTGAACATGAACCAGCGTGTGCCCAGGCAGCCAAGTAGGCCAGTGGCATCCTGGCCTGTATCAGAAATGGTGTGGCCTGCAGGGCCAGGGCAGTGATCATCCCCCTGTACTGGGCACTGTGGAGGCCGCACCTCGAATCCTGTGTTCAGTTCTGGGCCCCTCACTACAAGAGAGACACTGAGGTGCTGGAGCGGGTCCAAAGGGAGACAAAGCTGGTGAGGGGCCTAGAGCACAAGTCTTACAAGGAGCAGCAGAGGCAGCTGGGGTTGTTTAGCCTGGAGAAAAGAAGCAACTTTGTTGGATTCTCTGCAGTTTTTAATTTCAGGATCCTCTTTTTTTTTTTATCCCAGTCTAAATAGTTTTGTTTATTACAAATTCTAAAGTTATGTATTGAGCAGCTTTTTAAAGCCAATTGCCTCTTGATTATAAAGTAATATTCTGCATAAATTCAGGATAAGATACACCACGACATTAAGAACTGTAGGCTTTGTCCCAGAAGTATTTGTTCTCACAGTCTCACAGCACTGAGTCACTGTAACAGGTACACAGATGCCTTTGCTTTTTAAATCACTGATATACTCACCCACATAATTCTTCATACCCTACAGCGAATTATGCATGCATTGTTAATCAACCTTGTTTCCCAGGTTCTCTGCCTACTCTTACGCTCTGATTTTCTTGTGTTCTGTTGTAACTTCTGAAATGACGCAAGCCACTGATCTTATTTCATCCTTTGGGGTTCAAGACAATTACCATGCTGTGTTTAAAGAAGTTGCCTTCCTACAGCATTATGCAATTGACATCATATTGCACTCTTTCTGCTACCTTATTATTATTTTAATTAAAAAGTGGTCACGGAACAACACCTTCGTTTCCACTCCTAATAAACAAAAAGCATCCTAAAATTATAAATGAGTACAAAAAACTTTACCACAAAGATCGGTGTCCAAGAAATCTGCAATATTGATAGGAAGGATTTTATCAGGACGCCTACTGTATGAAAGGAAGGGACATACAAGTACTCTTATAAATGATTACGCAGATCCCTCAGATCCTGCCAGAGGCTCCAAGTAGAACAGGAGAAGCTAGCACAGGGAGGCGTGCCCCTTTTTACTGAATGATTTTGAAAAGATACGGCCCATGTGCGTTTGTGTGCACACGCGCTTTTGTACTTCTCTGCCTCCCAGCAATTGGCAAGGAGCTTTAGGCTGAGGCAGTGGCTAAGCAAGGCTTTGCATGCTGATACACGTGAAAAAAGAAGCACCTTCAAACCTGGAACACGAGATTTTAAAAGAAACAGCAGTGTCTTTTGTGTGAGCTTCCAAAACTGATTGAGGTGGGAACCTCCTTTGTGGAGCTGCACTTGGCAGCGGATCTGGCATTTCTTGTCTTCCTATTGGACAAGGGAACACTGTAAATCGTCCTACTCCTTTCCCACAGACCAATTTTTGCAATCCTGCACTGAGGACACTAACTAGGGAGACAGGTTAACCTTTGCCTTTAGTCAAGACTGCTGTTAGCTCTCCATTTAAAATCATTGCCTTGATGTTTGCTATTCTGAAACCTACCTATCAACTTGTTAGCTTCAAGGGCAGGAATGTAATCCGGCTTAGAGACTGATTTTTGTTTTCTTACCCACTGAGCTGGCATGAAACCGGAGATGCCTGCAAACAGAACTCTTCCAGTTGCCAACCACAGGTCTCTCTTGAGAAAAAATGAGTTGGAGCTACCATCATGATGCTTTACATAGGCAAAACCCCTCAAAAAAAGGCAAAAAGCCTCCTGTTTTGATGCCCCCCTGCTTGGTTTTCAGGTGTCCCTCTGCAGCTCTGAAAGCCTGATTTCTTGCCTGTGTAAGCTGCAAATTACATGAATTATCTTGCTCCGACAGGTGTGTTTTAAAGAAATGCAGATGAACTGTAGGAGTAGATGGAATATTGAGAGTTGTGGATTGACAAGCAGGGTAAGTCTGCCCCTTTTGGTGTAAAATTTCAGTCACTGAGGAGGCAGGTTTCTCAAGACTGCATACAAGCTTGTGCTTGCCAAGCCACTGCCTAACGCAACGATGCAGGTCTTGTCAAATACATATGGCCCAAGAAAGACTGTGCAGTCCTGGTTCTTTACAAATAGTTGAATCAGAGTCACAGGTTTATAAACTGCCTTGTATTTTGAGAGGGACAGGGGATTAGATGTGATAAAGGGATAATACGGAAGAGGGAGAGAAGGCAAGAGAAGCAAGCTTCTGGAGCAAAGGGGTAAAGAAATCAGGCAGCCCTGTGAGCTATGTCAGAATCCCTCTGCAATTTGAAGGCTCCTTACAGCCTCACGCCACTGAACAATTTTAAATGTTAACGCAAAGCCTGAAGGAAAACCAATTTTTGTTAACTTCAACCTGGGGGGGGGGAACATCCATTGCCTATACTTGTAAACTATTTTTTTCCAAAGCTTTTTCAAAGGAGGAATGAGAGTGGAACACCAAAGACAGTGACCTTGGAGAAAACAGCCTTTACTTTGAAAACAGCTGGAAATCATCCCAGGAAGATAGCAAGAGACAAGCTTGACTAACGAGATGTTCAGCGACCTCAAACACAAGAAACTGGTTTTGCAGGTTTGCTCTGTAAATCAGATCAACAAAATGATCTGGATTAAAAAAACCTACAAGGGCCATCTTTGTCCTTCCCTCCCCCACTCCTTGTTCTTTGTTAGGCTGTGTTGTTTCACTGGTACAGCTGAATGTGTAGGCCTACAAACAGCTGCATCAGCAGTACTCAAGGAGTTGATGCTGGTGCTTTTAGAGGTGAGGATCTCTCGTTGCCTCGGAGACAAGATGTTTAGAGTGTGTTTCAGAAAGGACATTAATCTTCAGTACAAATGTAAACCAGCAGAACACGAAAAATGTATGTGTGAAACAGCCTGTGAGGAAAGCTCAAAAGAGTTATTGATTTTAAAACTAAGGATGACTGAGGAGATGCATGGAAGTTTCCAGCTTTGCAGCATCTTTTTATACACTCCTCAGAGATTAAATCTTTTACTAATGTCCTCCAGAAACAGAATAGCATGCGGGCAAAACTACAGGATGTACAGATCTAGTTTCTTGTCTTCAGCCATACGTATAACACTGCGCAGGAGGAGATTTGCCTGGGGAACAGTGTGAAAGCATTAGTCACTATGGGTTAGACTGGCATCCCTTCGGAACGGTTTGGATAGGGGAGAAACTCCCTGGGAGAAAGGGATGCATGAGGTTGGCTCCCACATACTTGCCGCGAGCCTCTGGAATGCAGGTGAGCAGCCTGGCCTTGAAAAAGCACAGGAACCATAACCGTGCCTCACCACGCGGTGCAGTCACGGATGCTCAGTACCAGCATGGCTCTGCAGGGCCACGGCCTCTCCCCACCGCAACCATCTGCTGCAGCTGTGAGGCAGACAAGAGCGTTTCATTTGACTTCTAAGTGATTAAAATTTTTGGGTTACTGATGGTACCCTATTAATCTTGTATTCCCGGTGCTGAAACGCTTACGGCAGTAACTCAGCAATGGGCAGCGCTCAGCAGGAGAATGCCTGCTGTGGGGCCGGGCACGATGGTGTTTCTCTACAAACGTTGTCGCTTAAACCGCTTCACTCCGTAACCTCCTGGCAGCATCTTGGTATGCTTTTATTTGCTCGCGGTGTGTGTCAAACATGCCCCGAGATAGCACCCCTCCCTCCTTCCTAGCTGCTGGGATGAGAGCAAAGGCCGCTTCTCCCCAAGCACCGACCGATGGCAGCTCCGCAGCAGCAGCTGAGGCTCCGCGCTCGGGGCGGAGCGAGACTCATCCCCACCCGCCCCTCACCGC
>JARCZZ010045678.1:0-12166 GCA_030323915.1 Brotogeris chrysoptera | reverse complement strand
GCCCGAAATCAAAACCACAGTGCTGCACCAGCTACCAAGAAGGAGAAAAATGACTGCTACTGCTGAACCCATGACAACCCCTAAGTTGTTTGGCAGATTTTCTCCTAGTTGAAGCCATTCAGTGTGCTTCTCAGTAGAAACTTTGCATTCTAACATGTTGAGATATACTTTATTATCTCTGTGCATATTTGTAAATGTTTCACAGTTTAAAAACTTTCAGTGTCTTCAAGCTAGTGCTTACATTTTTTTTTCAGCTAGCTTTGGCTCTGTATTCTTCATTGCCATGTTCCTGTAGGTCATTTATCTGTATTTTGAGTAAGTTATCCCAGTGGCTACATTGCCTTTTCCCTTGGTTATCTTTTCCAGAAGTCTGTATTTTTTACTGTGAACTAACTCAGCCTATTTCAAAGAACACCTTGTGAATCACACACTAACATGTGATGTGTGCATTAGCAGATATGCTGAACACAGTAAGATCTATGTCATAAACTCAAGAGTGTGCTGTCATTCCTGTGTGATAGACTAAGGTATGAGAACAGAACCACTTACTGCAAAGCTTTAAAAACTCCAACTACTAGACCCCAACAGTTTGCATGGCTGTGAACATCTAGATATTCACTAAAGTGAGATCATAATCACCATGAGAACTTGGTCTTAAAGTTTTATGCAAATACCGTACAATATGGAAACCTTGGAACTCTGCCAAACAAAAGCTTTCAACACTTTCAACTTCTTATCACTTGAGGAAATATTAATGTGATTTCTTCTGCTGACTGAAAGGGAATAGATTCTTCTCTTTTTTACATGCTGTTTTTAAGCAAAACTGGCTTTTGAAAAAATGAAAAAAAAAATCAACAAAAGCCAAAAAAACCAAACCTACATGAATGTGATAGCTTACATTGTCAGTCTTCTTTTCAAGAAGACCTAGATTTGTCTGATTCCGGTAGGACATTAACCAAATTGCTGCAAGATCATAATTAAACTGCATTAGTGAGTTGCAAAACCTTCCAAAATGTACTTTTAGGGGAAACATTTGCTATTATATTAGACAAAGCTTGTCTGTCAGGCTGTGGCTTTGCTGGCCTGCATATTGCATAAAGGCCAGTAGCTGTCACAGTCATACTTGAGTTTCTTTCATATAGAAACCCTTCTTTGGACGTGCTTCTAATTGCTTGAGATTTTAATTGTGTCCAAATAAAGAATAACATCTATAAATAATGGAGACAACAACATGATTGCTGTGGAAATTCATTATGAATGCCATCAAGATGAGGGCCATGTTCAGGCCAAATTAGTTCATGATGGCAAATATGTATGCCTTTTTTCTGAAGTTTAACTTTGTGGCTACAGAGTAAAGGCAAAATAGCCTTTGGTCACTGTGGAAGGTCACCAAATAGGGGGCCAGAAAACTGAAGTGGATTGATTTAGGTCATCTCCTGTACATTTTGCTCCCAAAGGAGACCAAAAAACTCAAAGGACATTATTTTCATTAGAATTACAAATAGTCATCTCAGTTAATTAACTCCTTAAATAGAGAAAACTTACAGCAACGAGAGAAGCAAAATAATAGATGAAGGTTGTATTCACAGCCTAATCTTTGCTCATGAACTCTTGCAAGTTTTGAATACTAATGCTGGTTTCAAGTACGCAGTGGTTTTATGCGTTGGAACAAATTTTCACAGTCCTCCCTGGTCCCGAACTTCCTTTTCAACACCTCTGGGGCCTGACTGTGGGCCTGCTACATGCTCCTCACAGCAGTTTTATAGCTTTGTTCCCAAGCTGCATGTTCCAGGCATGAATCTTTTGCCTGTCTCACCCTACCATCTTTGGAAGCCTTCCCTCCTCTGAGCAGACTCAAGGACTTCTCCAGGGAAGGAGCTCTTCTGGACACTGGGTCTTCTTCTTAAAGCAAACAAATAAAACGAGGCTGCCCACGGGAGCCTTCTGTGTTATCTTGCACATACAGTGGCTTTGGTGGGACTGCATCCATGGGGCGTATGTGGTCTGAAGTGCCAGTCATTGGCTGTTACACTGATGATGTTTGTTGACTCCCTGCACTGGAAAGGAGACCAAATAGCTAACTTAATAATTACAAATGCCCTGTTTTATCTTAATTTATCTAGCCATATGAGTCTGGTTCCCTGATATAATTATCTAGGGAGATAGTTATATATAACTTCATGTATCTAGGCACATTCAGCTATTTGTGGTTAAATCTGCTCATGGTTCCTAAGAGATTATATATTCAAAGTTACGGAGTTACAGCCAGGAATACCTTCCAGCTGCCCTTCATCTGCAATAGAAAATACAGAGTTCTTCTTAATTAACATTTGAATATTTTTTTATGTTAGCAATACACCTCATAACTTACAATCACGTGTAAGTCTTCCACGGAAACAAGGAGGCATCTTTCTCTGTTATACCACTAAGGACTAGCAAATAACTGTGTTGCTCACAAGAAATGGGATTTCCACTGTTGGAATAGATAAACATAACTTTAGACTGTGTGTGGAAAATATTTGCCCTTTGCTCTGTAACAGATCAGGTCAGTAACCTGAATAAAAATAATTTGAATGATTTGAAATTAATAAATCAGAGTAAAAATTTCCTGTTTGTGGAATTATTTCAAATAAAGATCGAATGTGGTAACCATAAAGAATGTGATCAGAATTACCATAAAGATTTTGTTCACCAGAAAGGGACAAGAAGAATAACAGAGGTCCTCTCTGTAGTTTGCAAATGAAATAGAATACATTGCCTTTTGGCTGTCCTGAAATGGACATCTAAGAATTTTCTTTCATATACTATGCACTGAACATATAAAGATAATACTCCCGTGGGTCATGTGCCACGTAAAAGGGAGGTACCATTCGAGTGGATTCACCTGTAAACAATAACAGTGGTCAAACAGGATCTATGAAGGAGAAAAAAGAACACATTGATTCTCTGAATAATCAGCTAGAGATCACTTAAATGTAACCCAAGAAGAGTTACAAGATGAGAGACTACCTGGACTTCAAGGTTTCTTCCAGCCCTGTGGTTTGTGGGACCAGGCGTATGGAGGTCCTTTGGAGCAAGCTTGTTCTTGAGTGCAGAGATTAGTTCAGTTGAAACGAAATCATTCCCAAGCATACTAATTTATTAGCAGTATGTATGAGTTCAATTAAAATAGAGACCAAAAGATAAACCCTCTGCTAAGATGCTTTATGGACATGGTGTATGTTAGAAATAGGTATAAAAATAAGCCTTTTCTAGAGCTGGCAAAAGGAGATTGAATTTATTGATCCTGAACAGCATATGTTGTTCAACAGAGACTTCTCATACCAGTTTTGACAGAATTCCTGATATATGATGTAAGTTTGGGGCTATTTTTCACATTGCGGCTAATGTGCAAGAAGGGGAGTAAAGCTTAACAAAATGGTTGAGGCTTTTCAGCTCCTAAATTTTGTTTCAAGATGTGATCATGGGGGTGTATTTGAAAATTATAGTCTGTAAGCCCAGGATGAAACTCTGTGACTGTATCTGAGGACAGGTGTGTAATTCTGATTAATACGACACTAGGACGTCTTTTGTTACTTAATCCATAGGCTGCAGAGACGTTTGCTGGGTTGTTCCACAGATGAGTGGAGAGTCTAACTGTAATAAAGGCTATACACATGTTTTCAACACGTTTGCTCAAACTTAATAACAAAATAACAATAGCTTTGAAGGTTAAACCTGATATAGATTAGGCTAATTTCTAAAGAAATCCTTGGTATGTATTCATAAATAGGTGTGAATAGGCTTGATGTTTAGCTGAACAAATATCTTTGTGCAGTCTATCTTTTTGTGTGCAGGTGAGCAGTGGCCATTGAAGTTCCTGGTTCAATACCAGGAGCTACTCATGCTGTGGCTGCTATGGATTACGTTTGAAATCAGTCAATCCTTCTGTACTTGAGGACAACCTGATATTTATGCACATATTCCATATGTGTTTACTGGAAATAATTTTGTGCTCTTAAGAAGAACTTGCAGGATTTGTATGTTTCTGTTTAATGGACCAGATTTTTGGCTAGCTGCCCAAATGTTGGTATTATTAGAGATGAGGGAATTCTCACCTTTGTTTAGCTGTTAATTGTTAGATTATTCAGCAATATATGGATTTTGAGCCACACACAGCAGTGTTTTGGCATTTTATAAGGTGAACCTTTCAATGTGGGATGCATGTTTAGGAGCAGAGCTAGAGCTGTGGGCTTGATTCCAGTTTTATTCATGTTGTTGATCAGTAAGTATTTGCTTTGAATCTAATTAAGTTGTACTAATAAAGTCAGAGTTGTGAGCCACTAGAATTTCACAGTAATTTGGATGGTTGGGTGGGCAGCACTGATTGGGTCTGATGCTCTTATGTGATATAACAGTGCTTGTGTTTGCAGTCATTAATACACACTCATTTACCAAAACATTAAATCTTGGTGTTGTCATCTGTTTGCTTTTGTTCCTGTCTTCCTCCTTGGTTCATTTGAGAAACCAATGGTAGGTTAATTTGGATAATATCGATATTGAAGGTGAGTTTCATACTGCCTGAAGAGGAAGAAGGACTATCTTTTTAAACTGTAGAAGGTAAGCGTGAGCAGTTTTCATGTTGAGTAGATAGGTCAGACAAATATGTGCCTTAGGTTAGGATTATTTTGATCAGAGACAAAACCCCTGGCGTTAGGTCTTATTAGTAAGCTCATAAACTGGCACAAAGCACTGCAGAGTAGCCTGTAGACCAGGGAATACTTTTTTGTTTCCAGTACATGGGCCCGTAGATGAGAAACAGCAGACCTAGTGATTATGGCAGTGAGGGAAGGGAGTGTGTCCTACAGATACTGGGCTATGCAAGTGCATACTACTGTGCAGTAGTATATACTAAGGTAGGTAGGGAGTGTGTACTAGTTTATATACAGGCAGTGCCCTCTTTTCTGCAGAAGATCTCTGTGCGGGAGCTGTTGAATGGGGATGGTGTGTTACGGTGGTTGTGGGGCTTTTACTGCTTGTCATGGGTTTGAGTCAACATTCTTCATCAGAACTGGCTTCAGCTGTGTTTCAGTGGTTAATTCGGTTTCGGTAAAAAAAAGTATCCCCAAGTGATTTAATCAAGCCTGCTTCATCAGCTGCCTTATGGAGCTGTGCATCACAAGCAATAGGTAAGCAACATGTACTAAAAATGGCCATGCTGGAACTTCATTCACTGGTTGGTATGACCTAGAAAATAGTGTTTATCTTCAAGTACTATGTGCATGCTGATGTTTAAACTCCAGAGATGAGTGGATTTGTTATAGAGAAATAGTTGACATGTATAAACCAAGCACGGCTGGCACAATCAGTCTGCTTCTACAAAAACTTTTTTAGTTAACAGACAGGACAATGGAAATAAGCATGAGCTTTAAAATCAACCCTCAAGTTTATATTACAGGATTAGAGCATGCTTTTGAGGCTACTATCTGCAATAGTAGGATAATAGAAACATTTTCCTTTTCTACCACAAAGTAACTAGCTACTTAATAAAAAGTACAGTTCAAAGAGTTTTGAAGTTTAAGACCTGAAACATGCAATAGCATACAAACTCTATAGACTAATGAGTGTTAAGTAAAGAAAGCATACATCAGATGCCTATTGGTAAAGCACCCCGAGGATGTGCAGCAATGAGAATATTTGTTGCAAAACCGATAGTGTGAATGACTTGAAATCTGAACATATTTTAATAGATTTTATAGCTTCCTATGTAGTGCTACATCCTTTGCATTTTTTTCATCAAATGGTAAGTGTAATACTGATAGGAGGAAAAATTTAAATAAAATCCAGCAGCAGTTTCTAGTCGAGTGAAGAGTACTTTTGACTTTGTAATTTTCATTTTCTTCTACTTTTTTAAAAAGATTGTCACAGAAAGGCATGAGATTTGGCCATGACAATGGAGCTATCTGGGAGTCTTTCAATGAGATGCTTTCTGCTGGAAAATAACTGAGTTTTTATAGTTCAAATTCAAGTTTGTATTTCTAGCTGAAAGAAAAACCATCAGACTTACCAACTTTGAGCTACCTAATCATTTCATGTGTGAGAAACCCATGTGGACAGCCAAGACGCAAATTTTCACTCTTGCTGGGGTATTTGAGTTGTCTCCTGTAAAACGAGCGAGTAACATATTCAGCAGACTCTTGTCCAGTCTTGGTTAGGTCGGTGTCAGTCTCTATTAATGGAGCTGGTTCCATGCTGTATAAACAGCCAATTGGCGAGAGAACATCTCTGTTCAGAGCACTCGCTGAGGTATGGAAAGCTGAGCTTCAGGTAGGAACTGGACAGAGATGAATTGAAACATGCTTTTTAATAGGTAAAGTGACTCTTTAAGCAAAGGTTTTAAATCTATGGCTAAATTTTTGCTTCTCTGACTCCAGAAGCTGATATAAAAATGCAATAAATACCAGTATTTTGGGAAACTGGACAGCTTTTTATCATGTATCTATAGTGTAATGTCAATGTCTTTGCTTGGAGTCAGAAATTAAATATCTACCCCTTCTGCCATTTTGCAGTATTTTATTTGTAGGAGTTTCTGGGAAGATATTCAAGTCCCCGCTGCCAATTAAGTGCCTGGCATGAATCTTAACCACGGAGCTGGTCTCACTTCCTTGTGCTAGAGGCAAATTGCACAGCATCAAAATTTTAAATTTATGTTATGAGTGGGATTTTTTCCTTATTTGAGAACTAATCCCATCTATGGTGTTTGATACTTAAGGGTGCAGATAGGACGGTTGAAGTGAATCAGCAGCTCCTCAGGGTGGGCTGGCTGCATTCTCTCCCTTTTGCTTTGTTGGATTTTCTTTTGCTGGCTGGGCTACTTTTCTCCCCGATCAGTGAGCTGAATCACCTGGCCCAGGGCTCAGCTGAGAGCCAGACCAGCTGCAAGAGAAGAAGAGTGGGCAGTGGGCCCATCCCACTTGAAAAAGCAAGGTATTTAATTTGTCTTTGCTCTATCACCTAAATACACCTTAATTTCAAGATTTTAATGATTTTTAATGCTATTCCTCTAAGCATTTTTTTTTTTTTCAAATATATCCACGTTTTTAAGACTATCCCATGTTATTGCTAGAACATGAAGACATTGCATTATGGAATAATAAAAAAAAAAAATGTGCAAACTTTTGCAGATTAAAACCGATTGTGAAGTCTTCCAGCAAAATGATTTTTGGTTTTAAATCTAGTAGGTGAACTGCCTCAGTGCCAAAGGGCTAAGTCTGCCCAAAGATCACTTTATGTCTGAACTGACAAGGGAGTTTCAGTGTGGGAAAACAGAAGTGAGTTTATTCAAACTGACCTCTAATGACCATCTACATCTCTTAACATCTGTATCTATTTGGAGTAAATGAAGGCTGACTCAAATCTCAAGCTTCCTTTTTTGTTGTCTTTTTTTAAGTTGTTGTGATTCCCGTAAAAGCAAGCAAGAACCCTTATGGTTTACAATGCAATCCTTTTGTTTACATTTGAATGGAGATGCATGTGTAAAACTCAGGTGTGAGTAAAGTGGTATGCTAGTAAAGGGATGGCTCAGCCTATCGGACACTTCTGTGTCTTGAATGGGAGCCAGACCTCTCAGGGGATGTTGTGATCCTGGCACTGTAGGACAGCTGCAGAAGGCTTAGAAAATTCTTACTTTAATGTTGTCTTTTAATTTGAATATTAAAAATAGTGAGTAGGTTGTTATGATGAAACTGTTACATTGGACTGGAAACTTGGGTTCATACTTTCAAGTGTTTCTTAAGGTTCATTTAATGCTGACTTGGGAGAGTTGGGGGATTTCCATCAATTTTAATCTAGGAGACTATTTTTTAGCTCCTAATACATATTTATGATTTCTTCAAAGGATTTTTTTTCTTTTCATTAATGTAAGAGACACTCATAGTTTGCTTCAAAAGATAAAGGATATTTTAGTTCAACTAGTTCATCTGTAATTCCTGGTTCCCACTTCAAAACAGCTTGTTGAGACTACAGGTTGTGATCCTTGATAGAACTGGATCAGTAAAGCAGCAGTGAAAATGTGTTGCATGTAACAAATTGCTACATCAATGCTGGTTTAAGAAATCCTTTATAAAGAGGAACTCAGCACTTGTTATGAAATGTCTTATGCTGTAGATAGCTGCTCAGCATAATTTACGAATATGTGTAGTTTTCTCACTCTGTACTTATGAGATGGCTATAAAACTCAGCGTCATTTTGTACAGGTTTTTCATATCTATGTCTACTGTGTCAGCCATTTGACTGCAGGAAAACAGTGCCACTTGCTCATGGGAGGGGAACTTAGCACTGTAGGAGGCAGTTTGTCAGGACAGCGAGGTACATGTGCTGTTCTTGCGTAAAGCTGTATTTTATGAGGTGAGCCCAGCTGTCATACTGGTTTTTCATACAGTAACTCATTGGGTACTTCCTGCCTACCGAAACTCACTGAGAAGTCTTTTCTACCAAGTCCGGAGTCAATGCAGTAAAAACGAAAGGGCTATTGATGGGATTTTCTAGAAACCAAACTGCAAGTAAATTTCTGATCTTATCTGAAAGTGAAGAACTGTTGGACCAATCCTAATTCATCAGATCTACAGCTATAGATCCACAATTTTCTGCTCATTTATACTGCAGATGTAAAAGTAGGAATATGTCCGTAGTGCATTTAGTAGCTTTAGGAATGTGGGAGTTAGCTATGTTCCCAGCAGCACCGTAACCACATTCATGAGGAAGTTCCATGGAAGCTAATTTTTTCCTTCTGAGAATGTTTAGACACCTCCTGCAGAATTTCACATGTATTTTACTCTACTGCTTCCACTAACATGGGCACCAGTATCTTACACTGCTCTATGCCCCATGATTCTGCCTTCAAGCTGTTTCAGTATCAGCGTTGCATTGCCTGGAGCAGTAAGTATCCTTGTTCCATTTTTCTCAATTGAATTAAATTGAATAAAAATAGCATTTAAAAAAACCTGTTAAATATATCAGTTTTCTCTTTCTTACTAAAGCTTTTTTTTTGTGCACATAGCTCTTAAGAAATGCTTGTAAAATCCAACAGTCCCTTTTCAACCTTAAATGACTTAATAATTACAAAATGGCAACACGAGATATGACAGTAATGGTGGAAATCCCACTGCCTTATGTTTGCACGTCTACAAATGAATGGCACTATAAAGACTGAACCTGTCATGCAAACGTTAATGGGTCCAATGTAATTCCTTCGGCACAGCTAGTCAGCATAAACATCATTTATAGCAGACTGATGTCTTTCTGTTACAAGGAACAGAACATCAACTCCTGTTTTCTAGTGGTTTTGCATCTGTAAAACAAGCTCACGTTGAACAAAAGAATATAAGCTTTTAAGAATGTGATGTAATTTATACTCAGATAAAAAGTATATGGCTAAATGTATAAATTCTGGTATAAATATTAAAAGCTATGAAGGAGAACAGGCTGAAAAAAAGTAATTTGTGGTTTGGAGTGAAACTGTGATCACATGAAGCTTCCTGGTTGACCATTCCTGGGTGATGCCATGTTCCTTCTTGGTGGTGAGGATAACCAGCATTGGGAGCATGAGGGCTTACCTGCTCTCCCTACCAGGCAAATTCCACAACTGCACTGCTGAATTGAAAGCTGGTGCATTCTCCTTCTGCCTGTGAATTTTATGGCACATTTACACTGCTGTTGCTGCTGTGATGGCTTTGTGGTGCACACATACACCACTTGAGCTAGCTCAAGTCATGTGCTAGAGTTTCATGGCATCATGGAGCTCAACAACCTGCAGAAACCATGCAAGCAGCAGAGTGAATACACAGTTAGCCCACACTGTGCTTTGAAAGGATGGCCACACAACTACCAGCACGTGGTGTAGCTGGTATTAAAGCTAAGTAACATGCATCTGTGCTCTAGATGGTCTTGTATGAACTATGCCCAATGAGGTGTCAAAACACTGAAGCTTCTCACCTAATGCAGGTCTGATTGAAAATCCATTTGCTAAAAAGACATTACTGTCTATAAAGGTTACTGCCTCTGAGAGAAAGAAAGGTGACTCCTTGAGAACTTCTTGAGACAAGGAAGAAACAATATTAAATTTGAGCTGAAACTCAAGTACAAATAATACTTTATCACTGCAGAAATCTAATCTAAATATTAACAGCCCCCTGTGCTCTTTTGCAAGAACAAACATTTATTTCTAAATCTCAACAAAGAAAGTTTCTTATGTGGGTCAAATGGAAATCCTGCTTATTAAAAAGCTGCTAAAGACAACTAGATTTTTAATTTCAATAGAAGAGGGTTCTCTGTGACCCTTGAAGGCATGCCAGTGGACTCTTCCAGCAGATGCCTCAGTAAACAACAAATGAATCACTGAGGTGCTCTAACAAGGACTGATGTGTCCACCCAATTAGAGGGATATAAAGAGTGCTCCCTTGAAATTCTGGGTTCATTTGGGTTGCTCTGCTGTTTCTGCAAACTAGCGCTGAAGCATTGCTTCAGGGGTATTGTTGGCCTCAGCAACTTGCTTGTGTGCATTGTGGTAGCTCACAAGTCCAGATTTTGTACAAATGTTTCTCCTATGAAGACTCGAACATTGAAATTAAAAAGAAAAAAAGAGCTCTCAATACCTAAGTCAAATCAGTCACTAGTGTCCGTTAAGGCTTAGAGCAAGACCTTCAAACTTAGCACTGCTACAAGCATGATTGACAAGAATCTTCGACCACCTGTTTTCAGAGGCTTGCAATTTCTCACCTTTACGTGGGTCTAATTTTCTCATGCCTAAAATATGTGCAGTTTTGGGAGGTGAGAAGGTGTAATGAATCTTGTGTGGTGTGATTCATACAACTGGTCAGATGGAGCAATGCATGGAAAATTCATTAAGTATTTTGAGACTGTTTCCTCTTTCTCTTGGAACAATGTTTCCATTTTCCATTTCAACTGTACATATAACTTGCAGTGCTTCAGAAGGGATTTCCTCACGTCGTCTTAAAAGAAAATTAAAAATTAGACCATTTTCTCACTACACAGAATATTTCTATTCCCAGACAAATAGTCCAATTGTTTGCACAGAACAACACATAAAGTAGCCAAAAGAAGGACATCATGCAGATCAACAACAAAGCAAAGATCAGAGTATGTTTTGTTTTTCAACCAGCTGCTGCCTCAACAGTTGTGGAGCTCTTCAAAACTTTAAAGGGTATGCTGCAGGTACTATTTATTTCAGGATTCACTCTGACAAGTACGGTGGCAACTTGAAAATCCCTGACCATGATTCCAGGAAAACTGTATCAGTTATATCATAAGACAGTTAGATATTGGCACCTGAAATTTCATTTCCTCAACCACAAACAAAACCCCAATGCTTTCAACAAACTGCCAAGGCCAAGTAATAAATCATACAATACAGCTGATTAAGATATTCAGCTAACTGTCATAAAGGATGTTTTAAGTCCTCCCTTCTTATTGCTTGTTTTTATTCCTTTGGTGTGATCTGGGTCTTAATAGTGAATTTGAACTTATCTATGGTTAGCAGCTATTTGAATTCAACTATAGCTATTTGCCTGGTTGTATGATGATTTGAAGCCTTAGTTATGTGTGAAGGTCCTTACAACAAAGGACTAGTAGTTCTCTGAAATACATTATTATTATTACTTAAAATATTTTACTCTGTTATGTAGGTTTTATAAAAATTGATAATGTGTTGTTGCAGTTCTCAATGAGTAGCTTAAGAAACAAACTTGAATGCATAAATTAAAAGCCTTGATGTCTACCATTGGTGGAGAAAGCCAAGCTCCTCAGTTCTCCTAATTAGCTCGTGAAGATAATTAGCTGACTGTACTTGGACATGGTTATCATACCTCAGGTATAGAATCATAGAATAGTTAGGGTTGGAAAGGACCTTAAGATCATCTAGTTCTAACCCCACTGCCATGGACAGGGACACCTCACACTAAATCATGCCACCCAAGGCTATGCCCAACCCAGCCTTGAGCACCACCAGTGATGGAGCATTCACAGCTTCCTGTGGAATTCATTCCAGTGCCTCACCACCCTCACACTAAAGAATTTCTTCCTCATATCCAATATAAACTTCCCCTGTTTAAGTTTGAACCCGTTCCCCCTTGTCCTGTCACTACAGTCCCTCATGAAGAGTCCCTCCCCA
>JARCZZ010045677.1:777-10935 GCA_030323915.1 Brotogeris chrysoptera | reverse complement strand
ACAGGGAAGGGGAGGAGAATCAAAAGAATGCAACTCCCATGGGTTGACATAAGAACAGTCCAGTAACTAAGGTATAATACAAACCACTGCTGCTACCACTAATAATAACAATGACCAGGGAAATACAAGGGAAGAGAATACAACTGCTCACCACCCAATATCAAGCTGTGAACTCACTCTTCCAGATTCCTGCCCCCAGTTTTTTACATCCTGGGCATGATGTGCTGTGGCATGGAATACCTCTTTGATCAGTTTGGGTCAGGTGTCCTGTTTCTGCTTCCTCCCAGCTTCCTTTCCTTCCTGGCAGACCATGAGATTCAGAAAATCCTTAGTCACGCCAAATATTACCAAGCAGTAACCAAAAACATTGGTGTTATCAGCACTGCTCCCAGGCCAAAAGTCAAAAACACAGCACTGCACCAGCTACTAAGGAGAAAAACGACTGCTACTGCTGGACCCAATACAATTAGTGAGAGCTTCAGTTGTAATTGTAATCTTGAGCAATCCCTTTCTCAGGAGTCATGAAAGGAGAGGTGTGGAGTTTGCTTTCATGAGCAGAGTCTTCTTCTAGTTACTTGAAAGCTGACGCTGCTGTCCGCCATTTCCCAGGGAGCAGCTCACTGTAATAGAAAGATAGTGCTAGGTTTGCATATTCTACTAGTGGGAAAAAAAATCTGCATAACAAATTGTATATATGTATGATAAATAAAACAAATAATACATACTGAGACTAAACCCCCTTGTTTATTGGGAATTTCTCAGGTAAATAATGCCTGTTTTATAATTTTCAGTTAATGTTTTTGTTTTGGGATTTTTTTCTGAAAAAAACATGGGGACTGAATAAAAAATACTTCCTTCAAATGGCATTCAGGAAATGGCACATGCTGAAAATGCAATCTTATTTTTATTTTTTTTCATGGAAACTGTCATTGTTTCTAACTTGCTCCACTAAAAAAGTAAATTATTTGGAATTGTTGGATTAATGATAAGATAGCACTACATACAATTGCAGTTTTTTTGCAGACTGCAATTTTATGAGCAGAGCTGAATTTAGTAAGAAAGTGGGAAGGTGTGCTCCTGGTCTGACCGATGCTTTGGGGTGATTTGGTCCCAAACCTGTTGGTGTTGATGATGAGTTAAGGTTTTTCCTTCTGTTTTCTCTCATGTAGTCTTAAGACCCGAGTGCAAACTTTCATAAGTGCTGCTTCTATCATCTACTGAAAAAACATGGCAAACTAAAAGGCTCTACTGAAAGACATGGATTCAGTTAGAAGGTTTTTTTAAGCTGTTTTGGGGTTTTCAGCAGTGTTGCATGTGGGTTTCATTTTCATGGCAGTAATATATATAAAGCTCAAGAAATAGGCTTGTTAGAATAAAGAGAACTGTGCCATAGCTTAGTGAGACCCAAGAGGCTGAGGGTTGGGTGTGCTGAAGAATCTACATGAGAATCATGGTTCATATTCCCATATACCTCTAGATATTAACAATGAATAATAAAACAGCAGAAAGAGATTATGATATTAATTGTTCTATTCAGCTGATTAGGAATGCCATATTTAGCTCCTGTTAGCAGTCTTAGCATGTACAGCATCAGCATTGCAATGTTTTCTTTGGTTTGAATTACTAAAAATTAGAAACCTGATTGTACTTCATGCTAATATGTCTAGTTGTTTCTGAAATACCCTAATTCTGTTTACAGAAAACAAGAGGTGCACCTTTGTTGTGGCTTGTGTAGTTCTCTAGCCTAAGGCATGCTTTGGATAAGTGGAAATAAGCTACAGCTGTGAACATGAAGCTTTTGCCTATTTTTATTTTAGGTTACAGAAAGCAGAGATATTGCAATGGTATGTAGCAGAAAACATTCAAATTTCTTTGAGACTGCAACAGTATTCTTTGAACACCTCTGGGCTGCTGTCCAGGCAAAGCTTCTACAGGAGATTTTAGTTTTATAAACCAACACAGGCCTACCCAGCATGCTATTAATCAAGAAGATATTGTAAATGTTCTCAGAAACAAGCCCATTTTCCATGCCTAAGTCAAATTAGATTGGTCCTGCAAATTCGAGGGATTTTTCTTCATCATTCTTTAGTGGCAGGAAGATCTGGTAACATCTTCAGGTAATGCTATACGGGCTATTCTTTTCTATGTACAAACACTCTTGTTTCTCCTGATATCAGTGTTTGATTATTCTTAGAAGTTTAGAAGTCTTTTTATTATTTTTTTTTCTTGGACATATTTGTTGATATGGAACATACTCTCTGCTGAAATGCAATGAAAACCTAAAATGATTCTTAAAAAAATGATTCTGTTTCTGAACAAATTCTAGTAGTTTCACTAATTTCCTTCATTATATATCCCACAGGATCCATTTCCGCCACCTTTACTCTCAGGGAATCTAAACATTATGAGAACATTTGCTGCAAAAAGCTCACCCGTAATTAACTACTAGCTGTCATGATCACCTCATCTTTGCCTTAGCAGAGGGAAAAAGGATCATTATTACTAATAATGACAGCATAAATACTCTCCTTCATTAGTTGCCCTGTAATTGCCATCCCCTGCTCCTTTAGAGATAATAGCACTTTTAGTACAATGAAGAGAGTGCTGAGAAGGTTTCTACTTACCTTCACCCCAGCTTGCTACATGCTGAGCAAAACATAGTATACGAGTGTGACTAGCGTGTGAGGGAGGAGAGCAGGATTTGGGAAGTCCATGACCCTTGACTTTCTGTCTAACAGAAGACTGATTTAATGCGTCTGCTTTTACTGTTTATGCCAGAAAAACATTATCAGGAAAAACAACAATAAACCCCCCCCCGAAATTTCTGAAGCTGCCGTATTTTAGTGGAAAATCACATGCTGAGTGCAACATTTTGTTTTCTCAGCAAGCATAGGATTTCACTCTGTGCCTTCATTTGCCACCTGGTTAAAATAAAAGTAATGGATGAAACTTCTGCATTATTACAGATGTGCACTTTCAATAATTCGAGAGGAGGGGATTGGAGAGTTCCACATTCCAGCAGGCAGATTTAAAGGTGGCCGTTATTGCACATGTAGCAGCATGAAGAGCTTTGTATTTATCAGCATACTTTCTCAAGTTTTGTCTTCTCCTTTTGGTCTCTTTACAGAAAGTATAAATTGTCCTTTCCCTCATTTTCCCTCCTTTCTATTTTTTTTTTTTTTTTTTTTTTTTTTTCATCTGAAGAAGCATCAGATTGATTACAATTTGGGCTACAGCACTGTTTGCTTTCACTGCTGTTTGGCAATATTTGTTTAATATTTTAGTTTGGTGTCAACTTTCATCACGACTGGAATCGCACTCTGTAGCCTCTCACATTATCAGTAACCAGTAGTTATGATCATGCTTTTCTTCAGCTTTATTAGAATGTGATGATATTTTTGTCATTTTTCCCTATTTATTTTATGTTCCTCTGAGATTTATTTACTGGCATAGCATAAAAAATCTATTTTTAAAATATAAAAGTTCCAGAAAATTAAACAAAACAAAACCACACAGCCAAAACCAAAATAAACAATTTTTATTTTTTTTTCTGCTTGGACAGTGCACTTAAGCCCCCTTTCATCCTAAATATTTAATGTTTACCATTTTGCCTTTAACAATGTTTGTTGCAGGTAACACTGCAGCTAAAGGCAAGAGGATCCCATTACTTTTGTGTGCTCACTGCCTTGTGTTTCAGAACAGCACAAGGAGGATATCACCTTGTACAGCCTTTATGAAGCTGGAACAAGCTGTTTTGGGTTGATGTGGTGTCTAGGAGAGGTCAGAGAAGTGCTGGAAGCAGGACTTTCAGCAGACCTAGGTCAGAAAAAGAATCTTACTGTAATTTTTGTAATTCTTTTTTTTTTTTTTTTTTTTTGTAGCTGGGGACACTTTGGGCACATTGCAAAGGAAGTAAGAATTGGTGGTGGTTCTAAAATAACTAAGGACAAGAGATGCAGGAGGGGGGCTGGAACTAGGTGATATTAAGGTCCTTTCCAACCCTAACCATTCTATGATTGTATATTTTCAGAGTTCAAATAATGAGGCTGTTTATCTTACTGCATTTCAGATCCATCTTACTCTGATTGTTCTCCTTGGGTTTTAAATCAAACAGCAGGCATTTGTGGCCTGCAGGTAAGAAATACACACATCTACCCTCCAAGATGTGCATGGCTTTTTCAGGAACATACAGGAAAATTATTTCTCGGTGAGATGTGGAAAAGCTTTCCCATCCTGGAGCACTGGGGTGAGCTCAGCTGCAGTGCAGCCTTTCTCCTCACATCTCAGCAGGCTGTTTTCTGTTGGTAAGACCCACACTCTTCCCTCTTACAGTTGGGAACACACACAGCAGGAAGAGGGGGAGCCAGACCTCAGGGTCACAGGGCAAATTTTGCAGTCTAAATGGACTTTCAGGTGCATCCATGCACTCTTGCAGTTAAGTGACAAAAACCATAAAGTCACCTAAACAAGAAGGAAACCAAATTTGTTTTATTTGAAAGAATAACTGTTTCTCGGTGCTCTTGAACAGAGGTGAATATTGAGCTACATGCAATATTTGAGGACTATGAGACAGAGAAATATAAATTAAATCATCTACTGTGAATCCAAACAGGTGTATATCAGCATATCAGATGATTTAATGCTATTTCCAATGAGATACCACTATCTCAGCAAGGACTTAAACTGCACTTCAGCTGGCAAAGCATGCCTACAGAAATGCCAGCATTTTATAGAAAGGCAAAAACTTCAGAAATGTCAGGACCTCTCCATTCTATCTATCTATCTACTATCTATCTATCTATCTATCTATCTATCTATCTATCTATCTATCTATCTATCTATCTACCTACCTACCTACTTACCTACCTACATACCTACCTACATACCTACCTATTATCTATCTATCTATCTATCTATCTATCTATCTATCTATCTATCTATCTATCTATCATCATCTATCTATGTATTTATTTTTCTCATCAGACAGTATCCATTCAAGGAAGTATCCTGGTATTTTTTTTCCTTTGAGGAAAAAGTAAGTTTTTTGGATCCATAAAACCCACTTAGACCTATAAGGAGGAACAGAAGAGGAATACGATTTTATGAAATGCTTAAATAATCTGCCAAAAAATTGCACTAAAAAAAAAAAAAAAAGGTGTCCTGGGTTCAGCAGCAGCAGTCACTTTTCTCCTTCGTAGTAACTGTGTTTTCAACTTTTGGCCTGGGAACAGCACTGATAACACCAATGTTTATAGTTACGGCTTAGAATGTTTTGGTCTGACCAAGGACGTTCTGTGTCTCATGGTCTGCCAGGGAGGAGGGGAAGCTGGCAGGAAGCAGAGACAGAACACCTGATCCAAACTGACCAAAGAGGTATTCCATACCACAGTACTTGATGCCCAGGATGTAAAAAACTGGGGTCAGGAACCTGGAAGAGTTCAGTTCACTGGTCGGTCATTGAGTGGTGAGCAGTTGTATTCTCTTTCCTTGTATTTCTCTTGTATTATTATTGGTGGTAGCAGTAGTGCTTTTTGTTACGCCTTAGTTACTGGACTGTTCTTATCTCAACCCATGGGAGTTACATTCTTTTGATTCTTCTCCTCCTCCCCCCACCCCCGAGTGGGGGGGAAGAAAGAGGGGAGTGAGTGAACGAGAAAACTGCGTGGCTGAGAGGCTTAAACCACGAGAACAATAACACATCTAAATAATGTATTTTTATCTCTCAATTCAGACAAAATATCTCATGTGTTCCAAACAAATGCGTCAGTTTTATTGGTCACACTATGTAATACTGAAGACTTCCCAGTGCTCTCAAATTCTGAAAAGAGATGACAGGAATTTTTATTCTTAAACAATCATTCATGACCTATTCTATATCACTTAAGCTATTTTCAGCCCAGTGATTGTCTGTGGTTTTCTGTAAACTGTGATTATCTATGCTTAGAACTAATGCAAATATTAAAAAACACATAGCTACAACTGAAAAACAGCTGGCTGTGCAGCAACACATTGCAGCAACACCACAATATTCCAGAGTGCAGTGAGGCAGAAAACTGCTACCAGCAGAGCAACTTTTTAACCACCTGAATTCTACTTGTTTTTTGCTTGAATGGCCTGTAAACAAGCACAAATCAATACAGTACAGGCACACTGCATGCAGGTCATGAGTTGCAAATAGTGTGTGTTTTTTAACATTTGCATTAGTTCTAAGCATAGAGTGAGTTACAGCTGGGCTTATACCAAGACAATAATTAAAACTAAAAAAAAAATAATATTTGAGAGAGATTTGTTTGTTTTGTAGGTCCTACTATCCACAGGGAAAATGTTAGGTAACCATCCCACCTTGTGGAGCTCTGGTCCACCTAGCTGCTCTGCAGTTACCTGGGGAGCTTAAGAGATTGACACTGGGAGGTTAAGCAGGACTTTGCATGTCCATGCATGTGTTTGCTTAACATAGACATGCAATTAATATTGACTAGGAGCACAAGGACATTATCAAAGTCCTGAATGGATTGAAGAAAAGTTGAATTTTTATGAAAGGATATCTAAAGAAAAACAAGTAGCAGAATAAAACTGGAAACTTCTTGGATGGCTGAGCCCAAAGAGTGGTGGTAAATGGTATTACATTTAGCTGGCAACTGATCATTAGTGGTGTTCCTCAGACCTTGGTGTTAAAGCCAGTGTTGTTTCATATCTTCATTGATGATCTGGATGAGGGGATTGAGTGCACCATCAGTAAGTATGGAGATGACACCAAGTTAGGTGAGAGCTCTCATCTGCTGGAGGATAAGGAGGCTCTGAGGAGGGATCTGGACAGACTGGATCAATGGGCTGCAGTCAATGGCATGAGGTTCAAGAAAGGCAAAGTGCTGGGTCCTGCATTCGCGCTACAAGAACCCCATGCAATACTATAAGAGCGGTAAAGAGTGGCTAGAAAGCTGCATGTAAAAAAGGACCTGAGGGTGCTGATTGATGGAGCTAAGTGTGAGCCAGCTTGTGCCCAGGCAGCCAAGAAGGCCAACACCACCCTGCACGCATTTGTGTTTTCCTACTCTCCAATAATTCTATGAATAAATTTTATTCTCCAGTCAGACAATTTTCCAGTCTCTGATCAGCCCATGCCTATAGGAAATCATAGGAAATCATCTTCCAGCCTGGCTACATCAGTTCCAATTAACTCCATTATTTCTGGCTTACCTTAGAATGCATTTTGGAAATGAGGCAACCACAATCCAACTAAATTTATAGTTGTTCACCCTCATAAAGTGTCCTTGCTAAAGTATTCACGATGAAGATGTGAGTTCATCCTGAAAGGAAAATATGACAAGGCATTGGCTGCTACAATTAATGTTTATCTTACTTTCTCAAAACCTTAATTTACTCATCAGGATGTATTAAATAGACATATCAATATCTGTCACATATAAGATCTAATTTGGTTTTCATATTTTGACAAGATATGTTCCTGTTAAATGCTGGAATACTGAATTACAATGCCTATCTTAGTCTTTTGAATTCAGTGAAGCTACTTACATTGTCATGTTTCATATAGCAGAAAATAGATAGAGAACTTAAATTCATTTAAAAATCTCTGGGCTCAGAAGCTTTAGGACCTGGATAGCATCTGATTCCACAGCAGATTTGGTCCTAGTTTCAGCACTTGTGGTCATGGGAAAGAAGATAATCTGTTTGACCCCACTATAGTGCCAGGACCAGAACTGAAGGAAATATTAGCTTGCTCATTCTGGGGTCTGAGAAATACTCAGTGAGACAGAAAATGTGACTCTTGTAGGTTCTGTTTTTCTGTCTGGCCTTGGACTCCAGAGCTGGACTGCACCATCTAAGAGGTCAACAGTTAACATGCGTTTGGAAACAAAGAAATCATGTTAGTCAAACAGAGACTGCTATGATTGTTTGGGAAAAACAATGTCAAAACCAAACCAAAACAAAAATGTTCCTGTAATGATTTATGCTTCTCTTTTTCATGTCATTTTTGAGCTAAACATATGTGAGGTGTGCTACCTTGTATATAACAAGACAGTCTGAAGATCTGTGAGGGTTAAAATGCAAATTTGGCATAGATTAATCTGTGTCCTTGGGCCAATTTGGCAGTTAGAAAAAATTCTTTTGGGTTCTAGTTTAGGATACAGATCATTCTATAAGATAAAAATATTTATTTCACTTATTATTTACTATTAATCAGAAAGATTTATTAAAATTGTAAAAGCCACAGCCTGACGTTTCTAAGTTAAACATGGAGTAAGAGAGGTGTTGTCCTTCCACCTCTGAGAGCATCAGATTCCCATAAATTCTATTGCACTGGAAAAAGGCAGGACAATACAATATAAATAAAACTCCTGGTATGGTGAACTTGGCCTTTCAGCCTTCTACACTCCATGCAGTTTAACATTCAGAAAGGGTTTTTTCAGCACAGAACTTATACAAGAAAGCTTATCCTTATCTGTGTTCTTTACGAAAGATTATACCTCAATACTTTCAGAAAGTTTAAATACTTCCAGTAGTTTAAATAGAAGTCTTCCTCAGTGTTACCATTCTGTAAAAGTATTGCCCTAACTGATTTGTTATTTAACCAATATGATTTTTCAGAAGACTATATATACATACAGATATCAATTATATTATCTGGAAAAATTTCCATCTTATATTTCTTGGCTTCGAAGCATATATTCTTCACCATGGGAAGGGTATCTAATTTACATCACTAAAAGTTTGTAAGATCCAGTTGCACCAAAGTCTGTACAAGTCACAGCTGATCTGGCTTTGTGAACCAGGAGTGGCGATCTAGACCTACTTTTTTTCTTTTTTTTTTTACAGTAGCTGCAGTTACTGAGCATAATGACTATGTTTCGAAAGAGAAAAAGGGACTATCCAGAGGTGCAAAGAGTATCTCTGATCTAAAGATCTCTGACCCAGGTTTTTTTATTGTTCCTCAGTAACTTAGTGTGCCATAATCTTTTCAATTAGTGCCTTAGCTTCTTTAAAAACCCATACAAGTTATTTCAAACTTCCCTGTCTTATCAGCTACAAGTTTCATTGATAGGAATTTAAAAATAAGTAGACAGGTACTCATCTATACAAGGAACAGGCATAAAACTTGCCTTGGATCACCCCTGAAGTAATGAAAATAAGGCTAAAATGTGAAAAAAAAAAGAGCTATGAAACATCCAAGTATTTTTTCTCTCCCTACTCTTCCTTAGCTTATATAGAATGATCTCTTAAAGGGAAGAAAAATCTAGCTTAACAGATATAAAATTAAACCTATTTCATAGCACTAGCAAAACTTAGACTCATTTCTACATTGCTTAAAATAAATCAGCTTCCCAAATCATAAAATTGCTCGGTTGAAAGGGATCCATAAAGGTCATCTAACCCAACCCACAAATCATGCAATAAGTTAATACATCAAATAAAAAGAAAAAATACTTTAAAATCTCCTTTCTGACCATTGCTTTTGGAGAAGACACAAGGAGAAACTCCCTTATCAGAAAAATAAATATATATATATTTCAGTTGATAGTATATTTCTTAAAACAAGCTAATAGCACTCAGAAGCCATCCATGATTTTTTTTCTTCCTTTTGGATGAATTTTGAGCTAAGTCCATTGTTACCTAAGCCAGCCAACTGAGTTTTTTCTTCACCTGTTATAGATTGTCTACTAGTAACCTATGAACAGCCTAAACTCTTTCCAGATGGAAAATCTTTTTCTAAGGCACTCACTTGGGTAATATGCTTAGTCAGAGTGACCAGTTTAAGCTGTCTGGATTTTGAAGGTGAAGTCCTTTCAATAGATTATTTGTCACTAAGAACTATAAATGAGACAGATTTAAACTGCAAATCCTGGTGTTGCACAGGTACTTAACTCAAGGCTGCTGGTGAGTCTGAAGGATTGTAAAGGGGTAGAATTTCACATGTAGCCCACTCTCTCTGACATTTCTTAACTGGCGACTCAGTTATTCCTTTCCTGAAGTATGAAGCCCAGCCCAAAACTGACTTGATAATCACAAAGCACATGAGGCCCTGTCATGGCTTTAGCAGCAGCAGTCATTTTTCTCCTTCTTGGTAGCTGGTGCAACACTGTGTTTTTGATTTTGGGCCTGGGAACAGCACTGATAACACCAGTGTTTTCAGTTACTGCT
>JARCZZ010045676.1:0-35347 GCA_030323915.1 Brotogeris chrysoptera | reverse complement strand
TAGTGATCTTGAAAAAAACACTGTAATGCTCTATATTTCACACTCACTATATGCAAGATGCAGATAAGTAAATCTCTTTTAAAAAACTTACGGTCTCCAGATGAAAAGCAAATAGGAAAGGAAACACGCTCTCAAGCTCTGCAAAGCATCACCAGGAAAAATAAAACACAACAAAAAAAACCCTCTGACTCTAGCATGAAATCTGAAAAGAACAATTTATCAAGAAAACGGTTCTCAAATATGAAAACAATTCTTATGAGATAAAAAAAAAAAAAACCAAACAAAAAAAAACCCCACAAAAACCAGTTCTAGCAACTTGCTGTTCCATCTTCATCTCCCAGCCACAGTTTTCAGGTACATTTGAGGTGATCTGCGGTGGGCATTGTTGAAACACTACATAATTTTCCAGTATCTTTTGTCTTTCTTGGTTAAGACTACGTAGCAAAATTAAAGGCAAAGCAGAATCACATGTACTAAAATTATAATGAAGCATTTAGCTCCTCAGAAAGATTTCACTTACAGAAAAGTACCTATGTTCAGACAGGTACCCCTGTACAAAGGCTGGGTTCATTTTGTCTTTAATATTACTACATTCTTATAAATTAGTGGTATAACAAATTAATGATTTCAATCAAGAAAACTCTCGACAGCATCTGCAGGGGTAATGATAACATTGAGGATTCCTCTGTTATACCCAAGAAAGAACCCACACAGCCACAAAAGATAATCAGGTTTGTCTCACACAGCGCAGTTTATGAACACAGGATGACAGTTCAGTTTAAACTGAGCCCCCACCAGGGAGGGTAGAGCTCAAAGTCCCATCAAAAGCCAACGTTTCTCCTTGGACTGGCAAACCCATGAGGGTCACCTCCTCCACAACCAGCAAATCTGACATCAGTGCTGTCAGCCCCCAGAGGGTACCTGGGATTATGAGACACATTATTCCCAAAAAAGTCTCCAGAGCCACTGAGTTTTTTCCCACCAAAGCCATGCAAGGCTGTCAATTTCCTTCCCTTTTGGTCCAGTCCCTACCAGTACCATGTCAATATGCTCTGAGTGGACTTGGTTCTCCCTGAATTCTTTCCTCATGGGGAAAACCACAATATGTACATACCAGCAGAGGTGTTCTACAGGTTATTAAAGCAGACCTTCTTCTCCTATTCACTGAAAGGAAACATTATTTCAATTTATAGATATTTGGGAAGTAATAGAGAATACATTGATACTCTGGAATTAAAATATCTACTCATAAACCAGTAAGAGTTCTGTAAAAGGAATTAGAGAGTTACCTTGAAGTAGAAAATTAATCATAACTGAAGTGATTAGTATGTCTACCCTTTACATTGAAAACCAACAGAAGCTGCCATAAATTTTTGGATTCTGAAATATTTAAAGAACTTAGGAGTTGGCTTCCCAGCTTTTCTGCAATGCTACTGTGGTACTATTGTATACTGACTTACAAAAAAATCTGTTTTCAAACAGTGCCATTTAGCAGCCAAAAAATAACCAAGAAAACCAATAAAACAATCAACACAGACATTAGAAGGAGGAGCACATGACAGCATGACAGTCATGACATGATCTGTACTACATTTAATCCCCATGGTTATGAAATTCTTGTGCTTGAAATTAATCTTCATCATACATTTTTCCATGCTTTAATGGAAAAGTAGTAGCCCATTACCAAAGCAAGGAATGTTAGTAGGTGAGCTAAAGCATGGCATACAGTATTCCATGGAAGATCAGCATTTTATTTGCTCTTGAAAGGATTTTTATCCTTTGTGTAATTCCCAGTCTGATGTTTCTGAGTCACGATGCACTTTGTGTGTGCTCAGTCTTCTTACATTACTGTGCAATGGCATTTCTGAGAGTGGATGTAGTTCCTGTAATCAGCAAGCTGCTTCAGGTACAAACTGGAAGGCCACCTGTGCATCTCTACAAAATTGCGCTCCTCCACTAAACAAAGCAATAAAGGAATTAAATGTAATATCCAAACATACCGCACAAGTGCAAAGACTGCAAAAAGTCTATAAAACAGGTTGAAAACCGTTAAGGACATAAACACAACTAGGACAGTAAAGAGGAGTGCTGTCTATCTTAGCTAGAGCTTACAGGAGTATAGGCAGAAGAGTTACCACACAGTGTTCACTTACTATTAAGCTACCAATAAATAAGTTACTTAACAAAATAAAAACAATACTTGTTCAAGAGAGCAGAGAGGCTATCCTACATATCAATGTTCTTTAGCTCTAGAAGATAACCAAATGTGGTAATCAGCTGCGAGGATTTTGTCTATGTGCGACACTATCAAGGAGGGGCTCTCAATCCCTATGCCAACAGCTTGTCTCAAGAGCATTTCAAAAAGCAAGGTAAGGGGAGCAATTCAGAACTCAAGATTTTTTACTTGTGTTGCATGTGTTTTTTGTTGCTGACACAATCATGTAATAGTCTTCAGATGTATTACTTAGATGAATCCCTTTGCATTGGATAAACATGCACTGTCATCCCCCACTCCCTGATTTTCCTGAATCCTTTCAGGGACACAGAACAAACTGGGTGGAGACCAAGGCACAGCAGAAAGATCCTCAGTGTGGGAAGGCTAAGGCCAGGACAGCAGGCAGAGCCTTTCTGCCTACCTTGTGCCAAACACAGGGCTGTTCCTGGAGATTTCAGTGGTTGAAAGCCACTGGAAAGCTGCTGCTTTGTGCTGCGTGGCTCTCCAAGCCACGAAATGATGCAGTGCCATAGTGTCCTGAGGAAGAAAGGCCAGCTGCCATAACTGCTGTTGTTGGGGAGACTGCTCTCCTCTGAATGTGCCAGAGGATGTTTGTGCCCTGGCAAGCCGGAACAGAATGGTTTTACTCCTCCCCCTATATTTAGTTATGCGCTCCTATTTCTTTTCTCAGGCCATCTCACTGAAGTTCAATGCAGCAGAACATGTCAGCCTCTCAGTGAACCATATGGAAGGGACTCAAGAGGAAGGAGAAAGGCAAAGGAGAGGCTACCAGCCACATGGACACGGTGGAATATATCAGTGGTTGGAAGCAAAGAGGAAATGCCAGGTGATGACAGAGCAAACACTTGCTGTGATGATACTGTACCCTGAGTTACTTGGGTGCTGTCAGAGTACATGCTGACAAGTGCTTATGAGTGATTCCTATCAGAAGCATCACTGCATAACTTTCATGACACACTCATAGGCAGCCTGAAATCTATCAAGATTGCTGCAACATGGAGGCAGAACTTCTATTACTTTTCACAGAAAAAAAAAAAAAAAGGCAATATTGATAAATCAATATCTCACTGGGAAACTGGAAAATGGGTAAGTAAATGTGCCTAGGTTGTGTCCTGCACTGAACCTAAATCAGAAGGGTCTCTGTGCTCTCCTGACTCACCAAGGGGAAGTCATCTACAATTCCCGCCTGCACCAAATGGTTGGGACAGCCTGACTCCTGCAGCTTCAGGTGTACCTGAGTGGCTGAGACAATACAGGCTTCTCCATGTTTAATCCAGATCTGGCTATAGAAAATGGATGTTTCAGAAGATACAAAGATGGGCCACTAGAAGACAAATTCCAGATCCAAACAGAACAAGGAAGGTCTAGCTGTCCCTCCTTCACTCATAATGATTACAGAGTTGTCCATCATCACACATACATATACGAGCCTTGCAAATAAGGAAAGAGTTCTTTCAGTGTCCGCTGGGCCAAACAAAGCTTAGGCTCATTGATAACAAAATCCCCAGCTGGAATACACTGGGCCCATACCAATGGTTTGAATACAAACCATGGATCAAAATAGATGTACCCATCAGGACCACCTTCACCAGGGTGTTGAAAATTCCCGTAGACCATAAGTAAAACTTTCTAAAGTTACATATCAGGAAACAAATATAGAGTTTGGGAAAATAAATATCACTTCCCTGGAAGAATCTTGTTTATTTACTTAAATGGACATTAGTTATTTGATTTCATGATATCTGCTGGAAAGTACTGTCAGAATCCTGTTTTCTTCAAAGAAAAGCCCAACCCTTGAAAAACAGGTACTGGAAGCGACTCATTACCTTGATTCTAATGCACTAACTAAACAAAATTATATACACAAACTAGAGGGATTGACAAACAGTGACCAAAGTGTCCCAGTTGAATCACTTATGGGTAGGAATCTTACCAGCAGTGCAGGAATGGAAAATAAAAGGGGATGTGGTTGCTAGACATTCTGCTCTTCATGTGTCACAGGCTGGTCCAGAGTATGGTGATGTACCATCCAGCTCACACAGATTCAGGCCTATAGAATTCCTAATTGTCTTCTCATGCGGATGTAGTATTGTCTAGTACCCTGCTTCTATATCAGAGCAGAACTGAAAAGCATTTCTTATTTTAAAAGTAATAGGTAAATTACCTGAAAGATCTTGAAATTCAGGCTTTTGACTGAAGATGAGGTAGTTAGTGGCAATAAAATGAAGAAGCCAAGTTGAAAGGCAATCAGAATTGTGAAACTGCAAGAAGAAAGAAAACAAACAATACTTACTGCTATCAGGTCTAAAACAACCATTCCACTGTCAACATAGCAGTATACTAAATAAAGTTTTGACTGTAGGAGATAACAGAGGAAAAGTCATTGACATAAATGTGTAAACAGACAGAGACTTAAGATCAAACAATAATACTTCCCCCCCACCCCACCCCCAGCGGTGTGATCTAACTCCTGGGGCTCTTTTGGGCACGAATCTCAGAAATTTTTGTCGCACAAAAGCTTCAGAAAAAGGAAGGTAAGGAGGTAAGGAGTGCAGCATGTCAATTTTGTGGTCTTCCACCACAAAATCCTGTTCATTTAAGACAACATCCTGCCTAAGACTTGTAAACGATTCATTTTTTTTATTTTCCTGTTCTGTTTTCCAAATCTGGCTTTACTGTCTCTCTTTTCTCAGCCTCTGGTCTTTTCATGTTTTCATGGTTTCCACTCGATATTCTATTAGGTTGGATCTTCTCTGCCACTTGCATGACTAAAAAGAGAAGTAGTGCATATTCACTGGCCCAAAATCAATCTTTGCTGGCGGAAGTTGCAGTTAAGCTGAATTACTGCAATGTGCCCCTGATGAAGGAAATTGCACAGATTGTGTTATGACCGCACATTGTACAATCAGAGACTGAAGGCCTTGTGCCACAGATAACCCTAATCAACAACTGTATATTAGTGTTTGTCCTTGGGAACAGAAAGTATTAAGATCTTTAAAAATCTAAGCAATAAAATAACCCCCACTAATTAGGGTTAAGATACATGTTCTTATGTGATCCATACAACACATACCTTAGCTTTTTTGAGCAAGCTAACAATGCTGAGACTTGTGGATGCCAGCTCCCTGCTAGGCATGCTCTGAAGCTGTGTGATAATGTAAAGCTCACAAATATGCTGGAGTCTCATTACTTGGTACATCTCTGCACAGATCAAGAGAGACATAGCTTGGAGAATACCAGCTGAAAAACAAGAAAACACAAGTTACATGTATTTTACCTTTTTGACAATATGATCAAAGCCAGTTTTCACCGAGTCATCTTTCAAACACCTAAAAATGAACATAAGATCAAACTGCTGTTGATCACCTTATTTTTCATTATTATTGATATGAGTTTGCTATACCACTCTCTTTTTCCTATCTAATTAACAGGAAAAGAGTACTTTAGTTAGTCCTTCTTATAAGGTAGGTGTAATAAATTCTTGTCAATACCCTGTGTCTTGAAGATGCTGATCAAGGGCTGTTAGTGTATTTAAAGTGATGATTAATAAAAGGAATTAGCTTTCTAATATCTCTCTCAAAAAAGAACTTTCATGATACATGTACAAGAAAATATGGCAAAAAAAGGCCCAAAAGAAAATGAAGCAACCATATACCTAAAAAAAATATTAAAAAAATTAAAGATTTATTACAGTTAATTAATTTTTAAAATATGATACAGTGGTTGCATATTTAAAGTGATGAACAGGGAAAGGGCAGATGGACTGAAAAGAGAGTAAGAGAAAACCTAATAATAAGGTAGAATTATTTGAAAAGAAAACAAAAGCAAAAATGCATATCACAACATTATTCGTTCACTATCCCAAAAGAAAATTATCTGCATTTAGATAATATTCCATATTTAGTATGTATTTTTTTTTCTTCTTAAAAAAGACTATGGTTAAGATACAAGGAATACTTCAGCTCAATTTTTCTTACTGAATACTCCAAAAGACATATTTTTTTGAGGATTTACACACAAATAAGTTATCCATATGTATAAATAAGGTATTCTTGCACTTCAACCTTGATTATATTAAATGTAACAAAATATACCCTAAACAAAATGAAAATTTTGGGATGAGCCCAAGAATTATTATTCAAAAGCAATATTATTGTGATGTAGAAAGAAAATTTCTGATATTGTAAAGGACCAGAAATGAAATTTCACTGATTTTTGAGTCTTGCTGTGTAAGCACATAACAAATACAACATTTTATTAGTGATATCTGCTCTGTCTGCAGTTGATTTTACTCGAATATGATTTTTTTATTGCATAATATGAAAATTTCTTTTTCTTGAGACATTAAATTATTTACATTTTTCAGTTATGTAAATGCTGCTACATTACTCTCTATCAATGCCCCGCTGTGGAAAAATGAGTAAAAATGTGTATTTTTGACTTTTCTTACCTGGGCAGCAGGAGTCGGTATAAAGATACTCTAGAAAGGAGAGGAAAGTGTCTTTGGAAACCCCATACACTGGAACCAGAATACTATTTGCTTCTAGATAATTACCATTAAACATAGCTGCCATTACCTCACAGCGAGCTACCAGAACTGCTCTGTGGGCTGGTACAGTTGCATCTGCAGGACACAAGATAAAAATCCATGATGATTTTATATAGACAGAAAGATCGTCATTTTAAAGCTCCTATTTTCTTAGAAGGCCTTCACTTCACTGAACATGATTAAAGTGTTTAAAATTAGCAATATCCAACAAATAACTAATAACACACTCACTTTATACCACTAGAGATTTTACATCCTTCTCATAGCCAGCAAAAGAAGGAAAGAGAAAAACTAAATTTATTGCAACAACCCGCTCCAAACACCAAGTTTTCCAAATCTGGCAAACTTTTATCAGTCAGAAATAGGCTTTCAAGTAGCAAAAAATCAGATGCCACTGTACTTACACGAGATTAGAGAAACTGAACCTCTGGCCCACTGCATAAATATGCAAATGAGTAATCTGCATTCCTCATCAGTCCTATTGGTAACGCATGCATATTCCAGAAGTCAAACTCTGCATTAATATGCAAATGGATAATCTGCATTCCTCGGCAAACTTATTGGTAATGAATGCATGTTCCAGAAGTCAAATTCACATAACCACACAAAGCAGAGAAAGGCAAATTATCCCAGATGAAACTCCTCTAAATCTATTAAGTATGACTTTAACCAGATGAAGTATTTTGCCCAAGTGAATTTCTTGATGGCTCTCTTACAAAAATAATGCTGATAATTTCTTCTAGAAATGTTTCAATTTTTTAATATGTGTGCGTGAATAATTTATCATTTAGATTACATTTACAACATCTAGAAGACCTCTAAGGTTAACAGCCTTGGTAGCAGACGTCTTACAGGCTCTTAATGAAAATAATGACAGCCTGAGCTGCCAGCACTGACCCTCAGATCTCTGCAGAGCCCAGATAAACTCAATGCTCCTGTGCACAAGAAACAGCCAAACAGGATAGCAGCCAAAGACAGAACAAGAGTTTACAGTTGGATGTAAATGTTTTAAACAAAATTAAAATAAATAGATCAATTGACATGCAAGATAAACATACTGCAGATACTTACACAGAAGCTACTGTCTTCATTTCCTCCCCAACCACAACCCTGCCACCTACCTAATTCCTTGAAAACATCTGTCATTTTTTAATTTTTGTACTGTGTTCACCTGTGCTTCTGCTTCCAAAATGTGGCATACGAAATTTATATATTTCCATGTAGACAGAACAAGTCACTGGTATTATATATTTGCACATGTAACATGAGCATTACACAATGAAGATATGATTTAAGTTATGCATGCAGTTGTGTATGTGCATGCAATTGGATATTTATCTACTAATTAGGAGGTTAAATCACGTTATGAATCTTTACACAGACAATATGGGCTCCCATTTTTAATAGCTCCCAAGTACTTCTGTAAGCTAGAAAGCTCAAAGCAACCCCCAGTATTCAAGGAATTAGTTGAAGAATTAAAAATGTATTTGCCAAATCAATTTTTTTTTATATATATAAAGGCCTAAGACTTTAGCCTTCTAAAGCCTTCGGTTTCTCTTAATAATTATTTAATTTTAATACAATTTTTGTGGCCGATGAATTAGAGAAAAGGTTTGGAAGCCTTTTATCAAACATTAAGAGCATCAGTTCACATTTTAGGAGTGGATAAGCACATTTTTTTTAACTACTTGTCAAATCAGGGCAGGGCTGTTTTCTTTTTCTGCAAAATACATAGTGGTGGTATGGTTTAATCAACTTCCCACAAAGCCTTTCTCAGGAATGGGACACTGAGATGACTTTTGATGTCATTAAACTCAACATCAGTATTTTGTTCTCATTTTCAAAGATCTTTTGGGGGTTTTCTGCATATCAAACAGAATATCTACAAAGAATCTGCCTGTCCTCATGTGCATATGTTTGAAGGATTAATGCTTCCTTCATATTTGGCTCTGAGGTACAATTCCAGAAAAAAGTCAGCCATGACACTACAGCAAATTGGTGCACCCAGCACATTTTTTGCTGGCAAAATGGGAAAAGAAGATTTCACCAGCATGGCTCCTGCCTGTGCCTTTGCTGAGGAGCACTTCGCGTCTTTGAGAGCAGACCTATGGAACACCACCTCCAAGCCTTTTAATTTAACAGTCTCTTACAGACAAGTCAGCAGGAAAAGCCAGCCTCTGCTCCCTACATCTTTTTAATCCTGGCCACAATGAGGACTAGGTAATTGCCATCATTCCAGGAGACTTGAGACAACAAAACCCCAATAATTTAGATGGTTTTCACTCTTGTAGGGTTAAGCAACAGGGTTAACAGGGTTAACCTAGGCAGGTCTAGCCTAGGCCTCTGCAAGACTGAAGGTTACTTTCAGAAGGAATCACCTACCCTACAGAAGTTGACTGTGACAGAAGCATAAAGATTGGTATGGGAGCATCTAGAAGGGCAGTAAAACACAGCAGATGTTGATGGCACCTAGATTAGTAGGTCATCAAAATCCAGAACATTTACGTGCAGTTCTAGGGGTGCCCATGTTGGGAGAAGAAGGGCTGTGAGTAAAGTCTAGGAAAGCACAGGAGGGGGATATAAGTCCCTGTCAGCTTCTAGAATGTACAAAAAAGCATGTCCACAGCCAGAACCAGCCTAAGACAGGCAGAGAGAAGGTGGTCAAGAATCAATAACCAGCTTTTGCAGTCTTTTCACTGAGGGCAATTAGTGTAGATATGGCCACTGAAGTCCATAACTCTTCAAGGTTTGATGCTGGGCAGAAGGCTCAGGGTACACCTTATCACCATGTTCCAGTATTTAAAGGGTGGTTACAAAGAAGATGGAGACTCCCTTTTTACAAGGAATCACATAGAAAAGATGAGGTGTAATGGGCACAAGTTACTCCTGGGGAGATTCCAACTGGACACAAGAGGAAAATTTTTCACAATGACAGCAGCCAGCCACTGGAATAATCTCCCCAGGGAAGCTGTGGTTTCCCCAGTGTTGGCCGCTGTGAAGATTCAGCTGGACATCTAGTCTAGGTCATGCTTAGCCAAAAAAGGTTGGAACAGAGGATCCTTGAGGTCCCTTTCAACCTGGGATTCCAGGATTCTATGATATCTCCTAGTGCTTGTACTGGTGGGAATGTAAGATAATTAACTTAAAATAAAATCACTGTCCCCTGTGATGCAATCCCTGGTGTACCCTTGTTACCTTGGTGCTATGTCACTGCAGGAGTCTTTCCTGAGGCACATCCTTCATTTTGCTAAACCTCCAAGGGATGCATGCCAATCAGAGAGGCACAAAGTCTACAATGTCAGGCAAAGGGCAGTGGAACAGGTGTGACAGTGATAAACCACACTGAGAGTGAATACTGCTGCAAAGCATTCATAGGGCAAGCATTAGTTCTAAGCAAAAGCTGCCCTCCGCAGTGACAGCAAAGCAGATACACATTTCCTTAGTTCTTGTGTAAATAGCCACTTCTATTTCCCTCTCTTCTGAAAGCAATATAAATGCCGGAGGTGCAACAGAGCAAATGCCACCAGGAGCAGAGGTAACATACCTTGTATTTTGAAGATGACATCAGCTAGGACAGGTGTATTAAAGAACAGTCTGAGAGAAGTATTATACAGCCGTTTCATCTGTTGAGATCTGCAGTCTTTTGTAGTGTTTAACTGCAAAATAAATTATTAATAAACACTGTCATGTACAATTGCCCACAGAATAAAAGGTTACAAGACATCATTTATATGGAGAAACTAAATAACAACCTTTTGCTTTCTACTTTATGTTCTTTTTCTAATGCTACTCAGCCATGCCCCTGGCATGTGCATTCCTTTGCAGTAATGGTTTATTTTCCTGTGTCCTACAGTGCAGCAGCTCCAAGGCATCCCTGGCTCTTAAGAGTCACACTCCAGCTCTCACCTTGGCACTGTATGACCTGTGACAAAATGCTCCCATTCAGCACCTATGGGCAGAGGTTTTTCTTACTCTAAAAATGGAACATAAAGCTACCAAAAGAAAACCATCAAAATCATATTGCTAGATTATGGCAAGAGAAATTCAGACGAGGTTGGACTTGGTTAAAGTCTTACCAGATTTATTAATTAATTTTTAATTTTATCAAGAAAAATCACAATTTATTTATTTATTTTTGAACAAAAAGTTTTAAACGTGAAATAAAAGTGTCCCCCCCCCCAAACCCTAAAGATAACAACAACTCAGGCTTATGATTTTAAAATGTTTTCAGGACTTTCTATGTCCAATACTAGAAGGGTCTTAGCTGTGGACACTTAGGACGGGAAGGCCTACAGTCAAATAATCAGAAGCTTAAAACAGCTAAATAACTTTCTAGATCTTCCTAGTATCTTATCTCAAGACAGTCTGAGACGATTTCCATTTCAAACAGACAGAAGTACTTTGTGCAAGTTCTATAGTAACAGAGAATGTATAAGCTCAACCAACAAATTGCTGTTAAAAGTAATCCTGTATTGTAATTTTTTATTAACATCATAAAGTAACATAAATTACATTCTACTGTGAAGTCATCTGCTGAATTTAATATATTGAGTTATAGACAGCTTTACACATAATAATATTTGTAAGGGAAACCATCTCTCCTGACCTACTGCAGAAGCACAGCTTTTGGCACATATTCAGGAAAGCAAAGCTTTTCTGGGCAGCCTCTATTACATGAGAATTAGCTCACATAATCACCTTGTTAGACAATGTGTAAAGCTGTGAATATGAATAATCCTTTTAGGATACCTATTTGTGTGCTTTTTACTGATTACATTAATTATGTACATGACATCAGCATCCTTCTGTTTCTATTTTGCACATGCCTCTCAACGACCTACAACGTAATAAAAGCTGCATAAGCTGAAGTAAGTTTAAAAGACTGTCAAAAAAAACTTACCTACAAAACAATTTCCCAAGAACTTAAGTGTAACTAACACTAACAGTTACCCCAAGAGATTTAGATGTACCTTCCCTGGGGTTTTCAGGATACATTTAACTTTCTCAAGCACATTTTCAGTTTTTTCTGGATCCTTCACCTTCTTTTTTATATCCTCTTCTAGTCGTTCCCACTGGAAAGCACCTGCCACAAGACCAGAGAGAGTTGGAATATGAATCAAGAAGGCACAGGCTTTGGCAGGCAGAGAAAAAATTATACCAATGACAAACAGATCCTGCAGAAACAATACTTTTTTGCATTTAAATCAGCCAGATTTTTGCACTTAGAAAGGGCCAGATGTGATTCTTGCACAGTAAAACTTTGATGGTGTTTTTCACTAGAATGTAATTAAGTACAGATGAGGGCATCTCCCTTGCTTTCAAATTCAGTTTCTGAATTCCTCCCAGTTCAATCTCTACACAATGCAGGTAGACATTCAGGAAATGAAAACAACAACAATAACAACACACTGCTTTGTAGGCCATCAAACCAGAAAAACTTCACGCACAGTTATATTATGAGTACCAGTAGCTGAAAACACCACAAGGTTTAGTTTCGGAGTAACAGCCATGATATGCCCTTACATATCTCAATATTAAAAATTCTTCTAGGTGCTCTTCTAAATGTTCTTTTAAAATACTTATTCTTTAAGGTCCTTTCCAACCCAAAACATTCTATGATCCTACTAGATTTCTTGGAAAAATGAAAAGTATTGACAAGTGTTAAAACAATTCATTTATCTTTACACACTTTGTTGGAGAAAGTCTGAAAGGTGACGTGGGGCATTCTGGTAAGTTTTAGCTCTGATCCCCAGGGTCATGCAGCAAGGAAGAGCACAAGTCAGCCTAGCCTTGAAGGCATTCTGCTGCAGAAAAGTCTGAAACAGTATATATAGCATACGACATCTGTAGCCCCATCAGCTCCTAAATACACCAGATGGATAGTAAGTGTTCATAAACTCATGGTTATGTTGTGATACAGAAAAGCTGAAAACACTGCCTCATGTCTGACCTCTTCACAGCTGTCGACTCAGGTGTCTTTGACAGACCTTGTCACCTCTCAAAGGCACCAAACAGTGCAATGACTTTTGGCAACGCCTGTCAGTCTGGGAGCTGTGGCTTACACCACAGCTTCACCTATGACTGTACAAAATTTCTTATACCATTGGTTCACATAAACAGAAGTAAAAAGTAAAATTAGTGCACAAGAGACAGCAGACAAAAGTTGTAAATGGTAACAGATGAAGATACTGCGCTTAGTTAGGTCTATCACTTGCTGAAATTTCAGGTTTAATTCTCTATTCATGTCACCAGTAGATAAATAAATAAATCCATCTGTGCTGAAAAAATTCTGCTTATGTTCTTTATATCTGATACTGGTTTGGAAAGAACTGAAAGAGGTGTTTTTAAGTGCACAAACTCTAACTGAAAGCTGAAGGTGTCCCTTGTGTCTTCACAAACCAGTGTTCATGTATCAGCTACTAAGGCAGAAATATTTTTCATATGTCAGGAAGGTATCAGTATAGAGATGTTAACTTCTTTATAGATGAATGTCTAACATTAGAATTATTTGTACTTTATTTGATTAAAGTTAAAATCAGAATGCTTCATTAAAAACCATGTTAATTCTTTCAACAAATATAAAATAAATATTCTTATGTAGTGACGACTTGAAAAATATTTTATAAAGAACAAAATGTATCAGGTTATTCCAGAAAGAAAACAATAATTCTCTTTCACCTGAGGATTCCTAAGCTAGATAGTTAGAAAACTGTCAATGTCATCTTAACAGATAGCTGGCATAAGGTAGGTCAGGGCAATGCCTGTATTGAGCTGGTAACAAAAACTCATGGGACATATCGGAGCTTCATAACGTGCACTTCTATCAGTTATCATCAGAGATAATAACTATATAGTCAGGAATAATAGCTAGACCAGGTTGCTCCAAGCCTTGTCCAACCTGGCCTTGAACACTGCCAGAGATGAGACAGCCACTGCTTGGGAGCTTTTTTATCACTGCTTTCTCTTTAGGAGCACTGTAGTCAGAAAAGAAATCACTTTTAGTACTTTTTAAATATCCCTGCATTCTCATCAGTGTGTTTAGAACATGCAAACATTGTAAGTATTTTAAAAGCCTGGGATCTAAACTGTCTCAAGCTCCAGATTTTTTTGCCAAAGCTTTTGAATATTACTGATGTTAGCTTATGGACCTCGTACAGTAAAATAATGTGCTTAAGTTATGTTCATTATATCTGGAATGACAGATAATATATTTTTATTAAATTAATAAAAATTATGAATAAGTTGTGATTGTAGACTATATTTTTATTATATCTTTTTTCATACAGACCTTGTTTGTAATAATCACAAGGTATAGAATGGATATAGCATCAAGGAAGAACATCATCTTCCACCAGCAAAGGCATATTTCTTAGAGTGATGCAGATATTCCTTCACAAGACATCAGTTTTATGAGAAATGAGGAGCCAAACCCATTCCCAGTGGGTACCTGAATAGATGAAGTGGAGGATGTCTGGGAGACATGAGCAGAAGGCAGAGTCCTTCACCACCACCCTCAGCAGTGGGATGCACGGTGGGATGCCGCGGGGTGCCAGGGGGAAGGCAGCATCTGCTTCCACCGTGAAGAGGCTCTGCGCTGTCTGCATGATGGAGGTGTCGCAGATGTCTGCGGGGGTCTTCACCTCGAAAAGCAGCATAAAGAGGTGGCTGACGGAGCAGAGGATGACCTTGTGAGCCTCCACCACTGTGCTGAAGTCCTCAGGGTAGAATGCCACATCTGCACACTGGCAGCAGCAGAGCAGGTTGTGCAGGTCTGTGTTGTAGTGCGAGGCTTCGCCCTTCAAGATCGGCATTTTTTCTGCTTAAGATAAAAGAGTGAAGCTGTAGAACTGAGGCAAATATTAACCACAGGATGACTCTATTCCCAGAGACCTGATCAAATGAAGGATAATTTTCAAAAGAAGTACCTGATAAAAAAAATTCTTATATTCGACTTGAAACTGTCTAGACTTGAAATAGTCTAAAATTTTAAATACCTAGTATAGTAAAACAAGAAATATAAGAAATACTTAGTTTCATAAGTGTCCCTCCTTTTACAAAACCTCTTTAGGCACTTACGTTTGAAAGAAAGATTTGCCCATGAATCCCAAACCTAATGGATCTGAGTGTATTCCTAGAACATGTGAGAAGAGACAACTACATGTTTAGAGGTAACCACTTTCCAGTAATTATTTCACTGAATAAATGCATCAGATGCTCAGAAACCAAGCTTAGGAAACCATGTGCAGAAGCACACACCTCTTGCTTTTTTCATAGCAAATAAAATATTACTTGATGATATTGTAGAATAATAAAGAAAAATAAAAAATAATAAAGAAAAATAATAAATGATATAATGTCTATATCTTTTTTTCTGTAAAGCTTTTAATATTCACCTTTGCATTATTTCATCAAATGCACAAGAAAGCTACCCCTATTATTTTAATATAAAAGAAATTCAAGTCAATTGCAATCTTTTATACTGTTATACAATTCTCCCCAAGTTAATTAAACCATCAATAAAGGTTGATGCAACATAACCAGAATAGCTGATGACAGATAGCACAGCTCACAGTATAATGAATACAAGACATTAATTGTGCAAAGAACATGACACACATAACAAACAGTATTAGAGACCAGACATCAGCAAGCACCTGGTTGTTCAAGCTGAGGTGGTGGAACTCGATGACACTTCTGCATCTTTTTCCTTTTCTTCATTTTTTCAGATGACTTCTGATTCAAACTTTGGATCATAAAATATTCCAGCTAAAATATGAAATGTATTTTTTAAAATATCCTAGTTATTTAAGAGCAAGATAGACATCAAACTAGGAGAATGAGTGGGTACTGTATGTAGGACTGAAGCTACTGCTATTATGAACAGTCACCTAGAAAAGTCCCAACACTCCTTTACCAGGAGAAGGCACCCCATGGGTGTGGAATTAACACAATTTAAAACACTATTTATTCAAATTATGTTGGTTAATTTTCTTGTATTTAGACTTCCCAGAAAAAGATAGGCACAAAGATACTTAATTTACAAACTTCCATCGATGCTAATTACAGAATTACACAGAAGAATAAGACTTGACAGAAAATGATCAGGTACAAGAGATGGAAATAACAAAACCATATACAAGCTCTTCAGATTGCAACTAACAGCCATAACCATGCAATGCTACTGTGTCCTCTGAAAAAGTCACATTACAACAGGATCTTTGTAGGCAACAGTCTTCATAACTGCAATAAAAATGTACTTGAAGGGAAATGATCCCTTTTACGGGAACAAAGAGGCACAAAGGGTGAGCCAGGTCAAGTTAATGCATGTTTCAAATGCTTTTATCACCCAAGCTATTACCGTAGCACATACAGTGCTTTCTAAAACCTAGAAAATTATTCTGGCCAGACCAGATGTTGAGTGCATTTCTCATTGTTTTAATTGGGAATGAATGGATCCAATAAAAACAGGCAACTGTTGTGACAGGTATTCCAACTTATGATCGAAACCCATGGAAAATACACCATATGTATATACCAGTACAGAGTCTAGTCTTTACTGTTGTGAAGACCATGAAAAGTTACCGTGCCAAAAAAAGCTGCATTTTTGTGTTCAAACACAAATTCCACCAGGCAGCAACCAGAAGGTTAAAAAATTAGGTTGAGCTTAAAGCACTTCACAAAACTGAAAATTAAGTCTCAGTGTGAAAAAATTTTGTGAAGGCAAACAAATCTGGAAGACTGTATTTAGAAACTGTTCAGTGGGCTTTCCTGTCTTCACAGTGGAAGAAGAACAAGAAGCGCATTAGAGGTGGGACATTTTAACAAGCCTCTTGGCTTCTGCCCCTGCTGCAGCTGACCTCAGGCTCTGCTCAGGGTTGCAGGCTGAGTAACAACTGTGAACTGAGCAACCACAAGAACACACTAAAAATGAAGCAATTTAACAGTCTCGCTGGTCTCACTTTACAATAGAACAGTTGTGAGAGTTTAAGCAATTAAAATTAAAAATACCAGAATATTATGGAATAAATAAGGTTGCAAGGGGCCTGTGGAGGTCACCCACTCAATACAGAGCTTGTCTTCAAAGTGGGATAGGGTTTTCAAGTGCCTTGTCCAGTTGGGTTTTCATTATCCCATCCAGCAAGATAAAAGGGCAGGAACAGAAGGATAATCACTGCAGTGTGTACTATAGGTTTTCTAAACCTTCCTAGAAGGTAGTTAAAACCAGAGCAAGCTCTGTACTGCCAATTCAGATAGAACCACGGAATGGTTTGGTTGGAAGGGACTTTAAAGCTCATGCAGTTCCAACACACTGCCATGGGGGAGGGGCACCCTCCACTAGACCGGGTTGCTCCAAGCCCTGGCCAACTTGACCTTGAACACTGCAAGTGATAGGGCAGCCACAGCTTCCCTGGGCAACCTGTGCCAGGGCCTCACCACCCTCACAGGAAAGAGCTTCTTCCTTAAATCTAATCTAAATCTCACATCAGCGGGAACTTGACCTCAGTGAGAAGGCTTGTGGTGTGCCCCTACTTCCTCTCTGAAGCCCTAACATCAGCTATGCCATCCTGCTTTCAACCCAGTGGTTTCTCACTCACCACGCCTCCAAAATATTTCTGTATGTAGAAGTCATTGAGAGTGTGCAGCTCGAGGTAAGTAGCTCCTAGTTCCTTGGCAAGCTGAACTCCTTCGGCAGTGGTGACACAGCTCCTTCTGTCCGACGTGCACAGTGGGCAGGTACAAGGCACTCCTAGGATAAAAAGAGGCACAAACCAGGCATGTTTGTCAAATAATACAGAATATTTAACTTCTTAAATAATTGGAAAGATGTATTATTTAGAAAAGAACAAAGGGAAATGGAAACATAGCAGTTTTATAGTAGGAAATCTCTAAATATGGTGGGGAAAACAAAACAAAACAAAACAAAACAAAACAAACTTCTTATTAATTAGTTCAAAATATTACCAGTTCTGCAAAGCTCAGTGTAAATGACATCAGTGTTATTTTACATTTGGTTTTGCAAAGATGAAAAGCCAAGCAGGACTTCCAGAAACCAGGATTGACTTAAGGCCTGGCTATCCGTCTATGCACAGGTGTTGTCCTAGCCTGCTGGTGTTATCATTCACTATTGGCACCTTTAAACTTGTTCAATTACTGTGGCCTGTCCATGCAGGAAATACATACAGTACCAGAAAGGAAAATTTTGCTGGCTCTTATAGTCATGTACATACTGCAGAATATGGCTCAATTACACATTGTTTAACACAAACTTTTTTTAAGCCAAACCAGGTAGTTTTAAGATTATATCGGTTAACTGATAAAAATCTGTTAGCCACCTCAGGTCAACTTTGCTTAATGCCATGGATGCATTTTCAAATGTGCTGTGCACATTCTTCGATAATATCCTCTGCTCAAACCTATGGGTAACATGAAATAACACAGTTTTGTTTGGGCTTTTTTCTTTTGGCAGCACGGTTTGGTACTACAGAGGATTAAGATAATTTGAATGAGCAAACCGCTGTGTTCACAAATACCTTCACAAATAGAAACAAAAGGGTTCTGTTTGCCCACAGCAGTTCGCTCCAACAGGTCCCAAAGCGAAACGGCAGCTGGAAAGCCTGACTTTTCCCACAGTTGCATTATTTTGTGAGAAAGGCAGAAAAAAATAAGTGGAAAAGAAAAATGCCAGTAGCAGAGTCATTCAGACTGGTGGTAGCCTGTGCTTAAATAAAAAACGTAATAAGAGGCGTTGGGAAGACAAATATTAGTTTAGCAAGACTGTATCTTTAGAATGGCAGGTTTATTACCCCTGTATAAAACAAATCATTTGATTGTTATCAGTGAACTACTAAAGGGGACAAAATAAAGATGTAATTGTTAAGAGTTCTTTAACAGTCCTTTCTCAATTGCTGAGTAAAAGTATATATAAGTATACTATAAGTAGACCATGGGAAAACCGAGAATTACATTCACAGACAACACATTTCATATAGCTAAATATTCATTTGTACATTAAAAAAAAAGTCTACATCTACATCCATCATGTCTCTCATTCATAGCAGGAAAGATGCTCAGAAACACTTGATTTACTCAAGATCATAAAGTAGAAGACAACCAACCGGTTCAAATTTTGCATTCATGGCTTAGGAAAAGAAAAGAGAAATCAGGATCCACAAGTAAAAAGACCATATGAAAATCAGCAAAAGAACAATGCAAACCATTTGGAAACACAGAGTAAAGTCTGCATGTTTGTTGTATTGGTATCTGTGGTATTGTTTCTGAATTTTATTTCCCTATTGTAAACAGAAAGTAGTCACTAATGTCTACCCAAGCTGTGAACATGTTCTCAGCAGCCTTACCCATATTGGCTGCTGGACTCGCATAAGTCCATTTAGTCCTTATACAACTGTGTAATGGGGATTTTCATATTGATTAAACAGAAATACAACAAAACTTTAAATATTCAGTGTAGAATTGATTTGAATTGTTCTCATAGCAGACTGCTGCTCAGCCTGGACAGGGCATTGTGTGAGTGCATAAGCTATGCTACAGCTATACCATACCTATACCATAGCTATTCTGCCATGAGACGTCAACTCTGTTCATGAAGCAGCAGATAGCACTTCGTGGTACCCAAAGGGCTGGTGTATCCATTCATCTAACAACATCCCTGAGAATTCTGAGGCTTTTTCCACTCTAGTGGTTGCAAGCTGATGGACTGAGTTTTAATCTCATTCAATGGAAATAATTGATACCTGAGACATAACGGTAGAGAACTTGTAACCATAGAGTTCATCTCATGCACCAAATGTGTGCTGCTTCATCCAAGGGACTAGGTTTAATCTCTGTGTGTGATGGCTCCACAGGTAGGGTTGCTGCAGAGGTCAAAGCAGGATGGTATGCCCTTTATCACCTGGGTTAATTAAGCATAATATTCTTTACAATGCACAAGTCTATGGAACCATAATACATGTATATAGTGCTGTCATCCTGACAGAGTGGAATTTTCCAAGTAATTGCAACTTGGAAAGACAACTAGCTTCTGCTGAAATTACAGCATAACTAAATTCCAAGTCAGATTTTAACTATTACTACAGGAGACTGGATACATACCATTTTTTCTTGTACCAATGGCAGAAATTATTACTGGAACTGAGCAGTGGTTTAATGTTTTTTTTATCATTGAGACATAACTGTCCTTTAGCTCTTGAAATGAAGTCTTATCATTGACGGAGTATTTAATCACAATAATATCAGCTCCTCCAATGAGACTGCGGGAGGTATACCAGTCACTGTCAAATATATCCTAAACAGAAAAAACACTGATCAAGAATTTTCTGTCTATAAAGGAAAGGTGAAATTCATTCAGTGCTCTTAATACAAAACCTTACAGAAGTATTTTTAACTGATAATTTCATCTCGTATTTGAAGACATGCAACAAAGAGCAGAATTCATGCTTTGTAATTTCCTTGCCTGGAGAACAAGCTGTTCATTACAATGAACAATATATCTCTCTTATGAATTCAGGAATTCTTCAGGAAGAAAAAATAGGGTTTATCTAGGAATATACTCAGCAGAAAAAAACCCAACTTTACTGTTTGATTACTTAACTTCCAAATGTTTTTATTAAGGAAATAAAAGCTGCTTCAGTGGTAGAGGTTTGCAGCACTTAATACAAAACCATTATTTACAACATTTTTGGGAAAGAACTATGCGTGTGGCAAGCTACGAACTTTTAATACAAGTTTCATCAGTTGGGTATGACTTTTTGTCTGCCTCACAAAAGCTCCCACATAGATTTAACAAATGTTAGTGTCTTCATGATAAGGACTTAAATCACATACCTGAACTTTCTTTTTCTACTTCATGCTCAATTTGTCATTATTCTGTGCTATAAGACTTACTCTAAAATTATATAGTTTACTGTTAATTTACAACTGCACTCTATCCACATGTAATACACAGTTATTACCTGTATGTTTGTCATCAGAACTGTAATTTCACAATTTCTGCTTTACTTAAAGGTTGCTCATAAATACCAATGAGCTTTGCATATATGCTTAATTGAAAACTCTTGACAGAAGCATGGAACTGGTCCAGAGAACTGAAAATCAACTCAAAAGAAAAGAAAAGAATACTATCACCTCTTGCAATGGACAGGCCTTTTTTGGACTCTAGATACTTAAAGAGAGACCTTACTCTTATTACAGAGACCTTTTGCCAGGGCCTGTAGGGGCAGGACAAGGGGGAATGGCTTTAACCTGACAGAGGGGAGATTGAGATGAGATCCTAGGCAGAAGTTGTTCCCTGTGAGGGTGCTGAGGCCCTGGTACAGGTTGCCCAGAGAAGCTGTGGCTGCCCCATCCCCAGCAGTGTTCAAGGCCAGGTTGGACAGAGCTTGGAGCAACCTCCTCTAACAGAAGGTGTCCCTGCCCATGGCAGTGGGTTGGAACTGGATGAGCTTTAAGGTACCTTCCAACCCAAACCAGCCTGGGACTCTACAACACTCTGATACAGCATGAGGCAAAGGTAGAAGTTGGAAAAAAAAAATGGAAATAAGCAATGATAAAGTAAAGATGTGGAAATGAGAAGTAAATTATCACAGTAGGGAAAAAAATACAAAAAAATAAATTCCTGATAACTTCAAAAGGATAATTGTTTGAAATCTGTAGTAACAGCTAGAACTCTAAGTACAAGAGGTAGCATGAAGTGATGGTAGTATATCAGTCAGCAAATATTTGCCTAGAATGCCAGTGCACATTATACCCAATTTAGGTCTTGTCTTTAAAAGAAGTAAGCCAGGAAATAAAGTATAATATGAATTCCTGTTAATTTCTTTAATAGATGTTCTTGTTCTGTAATAAGAAAACTGCGAACAATTAACAAAAACGCCTATTTAGCGCTTCTAGCTACAGTGCTTTGAGACAGCCAGCTAGATGGTCATTAGCAGAACCTGATCACAAAGTCAGGCAAAAATTGGGAATTTTCAAGGGATAGCTTTCTTACATTTTTAACTGACGAAGATCTCAACAGAGAATTTTTAGCAGGTTTGTATACATTTAATAAGACAAAAGTTTAAGGGAAAAATTCAATACAAACAAAAAAATAATACAGAATATTTAGTTTCTCCATGCTGGCAGACAGAAAGCATGCCCATCGCCTTACAATTTCCTTCTAGCTACTGTCTTCAAGCACAGCCTAAGTTTGCACATGCTCATCTCTGTGAGTAAAGTGATAGCCAGCAGTATCACCAGCAAGGTCTAGAGCACAGGTGCACAAATACGTAAGAAATCCACCACAACTTCAAGCCTCAATAATAAAAAATGCTTACGAAAACATCTTACAGAATGCAAGATGCATTTTTTTTTTACATGTAGTCATTTGTACATGGTTTGTAGCACATTTTACAACAGAGATAAATATCCAGTGCATTATGACACCATTTCCTGTTACAAATCAGTAAGATTTTGGGAAGATTTCTAAGTTAATAGAAATCTGGCTGCATTCATATTTGTTCATAGGAACACAGCCATGCTCCAGGAAAGAACCAACTTGGATTTTTGTAAGTAGCTTCAGCATAAATCTGACAGCAGAAGACAGAACTTCTAGACATCAAAGTGCCTGGCGCTGTGACTACATCCTGACAGCAGCCCTACCAGCAGCAGAAGACAGGACTGATTCACACACAGCCATGCACTCTGCTCTAGCCCCAGACCTTAGTCTGACTCCTGAAACAGAACACTGTCCAGTGAAATACCAGCCTGAAAATCATGCCCTAACCTGAACCAGCGGCAGCTCTAGTGCTCTTCTTGGTGGTGGGAATCTCAACAGAGTATGTTGAAGTAGACTTGTGTTTGTATGCATGTGCTTGCTCATGCATATAACAAAATAGCGGCTAGAGAAGTCAGTACCATGTAGCAAAATAATTCAACCATAAAGGGGTTTGTTAATCTTTTCCACCTAGTGAAAATAATACTAATAAGAAAGCCATTACTTTTTTTTTTTTTTTTTTTTTGGGGGGGGAGGCAGGAAGACAACAAAAAGAAAATATGGCCATTGTCTCCTTCCATTTCCCTACTCTACTTATACTTCGCCCAACTTGCCACATTTCCATCTCTGGGGGTGTGGGGAAGTCATAGGTTCAGCAGCAGCAGTCATTTTTCTCCTTCTTGGTAGCTGGTGCGGTGCTGTGTTTTTGACTTTGGGCCTGGGAACAGTGCTGATAACAGCAGTGTTTTCAGTTACTGCTTGGTAGTGTTTTGGTCTGACCAAGGACTTCCTGAGTCTCATGGTATGCCAGGGAGGAGGGGAAGCCAGGAGGAAGCAGAGACAGGACACCTGACACAAAATGATCAACGAGGTTATTCCATACCACAGCACGTCATGTCCAGGATGTGAAAAAATGGAGAGCAGAGACCTGGAAGGGTGGGGGGTACACTCTTTGGTTGGGCTGGATATAGGTGGTGAGCAGTTGTATTCTCTTCCCTTGATATTTCTCTTGTATTATTATTGGCGGTAGCAGCAGTGATTTATGTTCTACCTTAGTTACTGAACTGTTCTTATCTCAGCCCGTGGGAGTTGCATTCTTTCAGTTCTCCTCCCCATCCCCCCAAGACTGGGGGCAGAAACGGGGGAGTGAGCGAGAAAACTGTGTGAGTTACAGTGGCTTAAACCATGACAGGGGAGAACTAGCAAAATCCTTACTGAAAACAGCTCTACAGGTGTGCAAATACACCTCCTTGTTTAAATATTAGAGAAAATAAATCCTATGGAAATGTGGTGCAGGCTACAACAGCTTCCCAGGTACATGTAGCTGCATGTTGCAGCAGGTTTGTGGAGGTCTGTGTTTTCAGCCACTGCCCCGTGCCACAACTGCATTGTTTGTTCATCCTACCAAGAAGGATTTTAACAAAGTTTATGAAGCTCTGCTGGGGATAGACTCCACTTTCCTGGGGTACAGGCCAGACCTGATTACATCAAGAAGTGAAAAATGCAGAATGTGCCAACCCAGCATTTCATGACACCCCCTTTCTGTCACTGTTGTGCAGTTTCCCTCTGCTCTCACATACGTGATTACATCCTCAAAAGCCTATTCTTCAGTATGAATGTTACAGTCATAAATATAGAGGATACCAGTTTCCAGAGGTCTTGTGATAATTATTTTCACTTCACAGTAAGCATAGCATGAAGTGCTCAGATTGCTGCTCTGTGCTGGGAAAGTCCTCCCAGAACATCTCTGACAGCAAAGGGTTATTTACCCAAGGCATCACTGAGACAGAGTACTTGGAGCCTTCTTGACTATCTCTTTAAGGGAAGCTTTCATGCAAAAGTGACACAGGGAATTTCTTCATACGATGAACAGCAGCTCAGATTCAGGAATAACCTTAAATTCACCTATGAAATTCATGTAGCAGCTACTCCTCATCATGCATCCTGCTCTTGCCACAGTCCACTTCCCAAGACAGCCATTGACAAAAGGAAAAAGTAACTGTGCAGCTACGGTTATTATAATATGACCTTGTTAATTACAGCTATACTTCTGCCTTTAATCCTCTCAGGGCTTATTTGAAAATAAAAAAGCTTCATTCTTTCCTTGCATGTCTCCATTATACATGTCTCACAATATATTTTTGCCATTAGTAAGCCATACTTCTCCAGTATTAACACTGAAAATACAGCCTTCAGAGACAATGAAGAAGTGGTTTTCCTACAAAATCGCATGACCCCTCAAAAGGACAATACTTGCTTTGTTCAAAATAATTTATGAATGCCTTTGTGGAATGGCAGTGAAATCCTGAGCACAAGTGCCCTTGCAATGCCCACACTGTCTCAAAGCTTCTCGAAAATGTCCCCACGTCCACGTAGTCTCTGTGGGGACAAGGAAGCCACAAGGACTGTTTGCCTGGGTTTTACCAGGATCCAAGAGAGCTGTACTGGGAATATTGGAAAGCTAATATCTCTCTAGCATCCATTTACAGACCCATTTGCCATTAACAGACCCCTTCTCCATTAACACAGCCTTCTTTCTAGCGATGCTTTCCACTCCACATACCAGAGCCTTCCCCATTTTTTTCAATGTTTCACTGCAATTTCTAATCAGTCAGGTCCACAGCATTCCATCACTTACTACCCCCTGAACTTACTTAGCTAAGTAAGATGCAATATAGAGGGCCCTATCTTCTTCAAAAATAAAGAAAATTCAGACCATAACCCTGGAATGCTGCTTCTGTTTTTCCACTTAAAAGCTTTCCAAACCAGCTTTAACTGGCTGAGCTGACACACACCCCCTTCACTTCCCAATAAATAAATAAATAAAAGCTAGCGTTGTCCTTTATTATCCTTTCAGAAAGTAATTTAATACCTTCATAAAAAGCAAAAATAAGTACCACAGTAGGGAAAATAACTTATTCAGAATATTATCACTTGTTGTATAAACTTCCAACTTCAGACAGCCAAGCTTAAAAATGAGAAAGGAAGACATATTAAAAATGTAAAAGTTTCAAGCTATGGTTTTGTACTGAAGCAGTGATTAATGTTGATTTCTAAAAATAATAAATAAAATTAAAAAGTGGATCAGATTCCTTTATCTTCAAAAATATTAAGGCCCATCCAGTCTAGCCAGCACAAGGAGCACAAGGATGCTGAGGCAGGAAAAAGCCAGATAACTACACTGTGGATGATACTACAGGCATGAGAATGCTCACAGGGTTGAAGGACTATAACACTCTTGTATCCTTATAGTACTGCCCCATGTAAGAGAGGAAAGAATGCGAGAGTTAACTCAGGTAGGTGGCACTCACAGTGAAGTTTAATTCTGCCACTTATTTTCTAGCATCAAAATGAAATTAATCAAAGTACAAATTACAGCTCCTGGTTTATCTTTCATTCTGTAGCTAAGGAAGATCCACTTGCCACCAGATATGACAAATTTTGCCCGCACTTTTTCTTTGGTTTTTGTTTGTACACTTGCAGAAGCATAACAAAATTTAGCTTAAAGTGACTGATGTTGCAAACTACACACAAGCCAATATAATGGCAACTCAGTCTCAAAGACTATCAAGTCTGATACAGATTGCTAAATAAAGAATCTTTTGCAAATAAAATCTTAACATTCCTTTTGCATCTTTACTCCTTTTAAGTTACTAGCTTCTACACTGAAGTTTATCCCCAACCCCCAAAATTAGAAAATCTGGGACATGATAGTTCAATATGCTTTATGAGAGCACAACTCAAGCATGCATTAGCAACTAGTCAGCTAGTAAGATCACAATATTCACCATGGATGTTAGTACACATGTATGTTTTCCCTAGTTCTTTGTATCTTCTTCCATTCTAGGTCTGCACTTTTTGTCAAAACATTTTCCAGCCATGTGAATCACAAGGACATGGGTCCACTTGTGTATCTGTCCTGTGCATGTGAGAGATACCAGCACACAGCTTTTCAAGAGCAGTGGAGGACACAGTGGGCCTTAGTGATATACCCAGTGATTGACACATGAAGATCAATGTAATTTTGGCAACAGTGACATTTTCTCCCCGATTTTGAAAGGTATACTCTACCCCTATCTCTATGACCCTGTTTCATCTGCATGAATAACACCCTCCCAAAAGTCAGCACTTTCATCCTGCACCCAGAAACTGCCATGAGAAAGAGATATTTTCACAACATGCTGATGCTGTTTTACACATTGGCAAATATGACTTTATCCTTGTCATTTCCTAACCCAAGCAATAACAAAGAATATAGTAGCCCCACAGGCAGTTAAAATATTTATGGAGCCACTATGTGAAAGCAGCATTCTCACATAAGGTTGGATACACCGTTCCCCTGTGTCTGTCTATAAACACTTGATGGGCATTGCCTTGGGTAGTCGTGCCCAAGAAGCCTTGCTTCCTACCTCAGCAGTTTGGCAGCCACCTTCATTCACCTTCAGCTTATAAAATACCACACTTCCATGGCAGCACTGCTGCTATGGTCATGTGCCCAAAAGGACAATCTCACCACAGCAGTGTTGACCATATTGTCCAGACCCTCCATGTTTCTCCAAACCATCAGTACATGGGCACTGGAAGCTGCTGGAAAACTTTACAGTACACAGTAAGATACCTTATAACATAATAACATCAGGAAGAGTGGTATCATCAGCAAGATATTTGGGCTGTTGAGCTCTCCTGCAGACTCACAAAGTTGAGCAGTGTCCTGCCTTGACAAAAGCATGTAGCGGAGGACTGAAGTATGAGCAAATTCACCCTGTGCCACATTTTGTCTTACTGAAGGGTCCCTCCTTGCACTGGGGAACTCTACTTGATAGACTTGCATCCATGTTGCTTTTCCAGACTGAGCTGTAGAGGACAACAGCTGAGCGCTCTTGAGTCTGGAGATTCAAAACTATCAGTGTGCTCATTAGCAAGTTTATGTCTAGGACTGGCTTGCCTTAATCATGTGAATTTAAACTGGATGAGATACAAATCTCATTTAAATGTAAATCTGCCTTATGTTACGCTCCCATGATAGAGGTGGAAATAATGCAAGGCCCACCATACCACCACCTCTATGTTTCAGTAACTTGCAGCAAGAATCCTTTTCCATGAAGAAAAGTCAAGTGAGGCAGTGTTAGCTAATGCTCTGAAATGTCCTGCACCATTTCCCCAGGCTACCAGAGGAACAGTCCTGAAAGGACAACCCTGATGTAACAAACCTCAAGCATCCAGACTCTGGAAAACAATGCTGTTTCACCTAACCGCAGCAAGAAGACAGCTTCACTCAGAACGAACAATGTCCTCTAGCCCATCTACCTGAGAAGCCTTCTACTAAGTAAAACATGCAAATTGTTCCTCATCATTCCCAGTAATCTCCTGCCTCCTTTAGTTGAGAGAGAAAAAGCACATGAGGCCTCAGAAACATATATAAGGCCCCAGACAATACCCAGCTAGCTGTTCAAGGGCAAAAATGATAAATTCTCCAGAACTGAAGAACCTTGTTTTGTAGAAGAGCAAATGCAAATGTAACAATATGAAAACACATGAACTGTGTCTCCAGTGTAGGGTCTTTCTTCCCCTTCTCCAGCTGTTCCTGCTTGCCTTCCCACCCTCCAGTCCTCTGAAACACCCTTTTGAAGTCATACTGCCTTAATTTATATTCAGGAGCTTTAACTCATTGCTGTGCTCCTATGACTCCAGCAAACTGCATGTGCAGGTCACATGTAGCTTCAAAGACTAAACCCCGGATCCCTCAGTCCATCTGAACTGGTGTCAGGAAAGTTCAGATGACAAAAAAGTATGAGAAGCACAGAGCAGAAGGGTAGCTATTGAGTTTTAAGACTGCAAACTAAATGTATTTCTGGCACTATTGTGACTCCTGGAGATCCCCAGAACAGTTTCCCTTGCAGGACAGCAAAAATCAACCTAAGGATAGAATTATGGAGCTGAAACGGGTAGTATTATGGAGCTGAAACTGATTATTGTTGTAATTTCTAAAAGCTGCTAAGCTTAATTTTTTTAAGGCTACTAATTAGTCATTAAATATGTTTTAATTTAGATTATCAGTATCATTTCTTACACAGTCATTGATCTGCTCATACTCATAACTAATGTCTCTCACTAATGAAAGTGCTAACAATTTGGAACAGTGCCAAAATCTGTTTTATTTACCATCAAATAAAGGAAATAATGTTAAAATGTGATTTTTTTTTCATTATAACAGAAGTAAAATGACTCAATACACAGACTTTTACAAGATATCAAGTCTTCTAATTTGTTATTTTTCAAAGCCAGAAAAGTAACCGCCTTTTCATTTTTAGAGAAAAAAAAATTTATTTTTTTTTCATTGCTGATCAGTATTTGGAGGAAGTGCTTGTGATGCAGTGTCACAAAAAGGAGGTTCTTGTTTGCCTCTGGATTATCTTCAATAAAGTTTTCATTCAACAGCACAGCTGAAAATATCACCTTCCTACAGAGGAGGTGGGCAGCAGGTTGTTAATGAGAAACTTTCTGTGGCACCTACGACTTTGCAGCATTTGCCGGATTACTCTTTATGTGCTTTTGCTATTTGGAATAATTGCAATGTGAATAAAATCTGTTAATAACAAAAATAATACAAAATTTAAATATAGTGTCATCCTATTAAAACAGCTTACACTGTTAAGTGCAGTTCAAAAGACAGAGATTGATCTCTTACCCAGACAGGACAGTCGCGTACCACCAGTCTGACATTTCCAAACACAGAGGCTTGGTACTCAGTAAAAGCTGGGTTTCCAACGTAACTGGCAGACAAGCTGCGGTCAATCTCAGAAATGAGAGCACTTCTCCTGAGATAGCTCCAGATCAGGCTTGGCTGATTGTCCTCAGAAGGTCCATCTCTTTCATTCCCAAAGGCTGCAATATTAACCGACCTAAAATAAAGACAAAGCTGTTAACAAACACAAAGGGCAGGGATGAAGAAACCAAACCCTTAAATCAAAACTAACAAATTAATCCTTCAGAATCCTCCTCCCTCCCTAGATTTTACCCCACCCCACCCCCCCACACACACCCCCTTCCTCCGTAATCAATAGCAAAACACATACATGATCTCAACTCCAACAGCAGCATGAGAGCAAAGAGGAAAAGAAACCTGGAAATGCCGCTTACATTACAAATCCCCAGCTGGCTTGGATTTGTATTTGTTGGCGTCCACGCTCAGCCTCTCTGCTGTGACCTCCGGCGCTCTTACTGTGTTCGTTCGCCTGCAGCCAGCCTGGCTAACACGGTGCCTGCTGTGCGGAGCGATGGGCTCCAGCCGCACGGCAAAGATGCGGCAAAGATGCGGCAGCAGCAGCACTATCAGCAGCCCACGCAGTAGTGGTTGCGTTGCTCAGCAGCTGTGGGTGAACTCAAGGCGTAAGGGCAAGCGTCCAGCTGGGCAGTCACAGCCATCGCATCCTGACGTCAGTAAGCAGGAGCGCAGCAGACGCGATGGGCAGAGCGAGCTTACGTTGTTGCAGAGCCAGCGCAGAGCAGCTGGGTCAGCAGAGGCAGGCAAAGGCGCTTGACCAGAGCGGTATGGTAGTGCTTGCCTTGCGGGCCCCTGCAGGAGAAGGACCAACGTGACACAGTCGCTGCCACAGCTTCTCTGTGCTGTTGGGGGAGACTAGCGCCAAGGGACTGTCGCAGCGGAAGAAGAAAGCAGTGTGAAGTCCCTCAGTTAAAGTATTAAACTTGTCGTTGTTGTTAAATAACATCTATCTTTTCCAAATTAGGCTGACAATTTCTGAAATGCCACATGGATTTTTTAGCATACATGTGATGTTGAAGCACTGTTTTCAAAATGGACGCTCTCTAATTAAAATGAACACAAATACCTGGGACCAAATGCATCCTACAACTGCATAGTCTCTGTCAGAAAATGCTTGCACATTAGAGTGAAAAAAAACCCAACAAAACAAAAATATTTTAGGTACCCTGAATGATAATTAAACACTCCCTATTATGTGAACACATGCTGCTGTTAATCCCACAGGCAAGAACACATCCAACACAGGTCTTAAGATGATTGTCAACAGAATAATTAACAGACCCTTTCCTGCAAGAGTCCATACTCTGAGAGAGATACTATTCCAATACAGAAAAGTGTGGGAGGTGACAACTGATGCAACTGCCAAAATGTTATGCCAATAGTGTATTGACTGGCTGGGCCATATTTAGAAATCATAAACATTAATACCTATTTTATGCTAATGATCTCAAGCAGCATTTATATTTTTTATTGTATATTTTACAGAGCCTACTAAAAAAAAATCCAGCCAAACATAAATCAAACCAAACCAACAGATAATTTACCAACACTTTTGTTTCCCTGTGTTTCACCACATGCCAGTTTCTTCTGCTTTTCAGTCTAGCTTTCCTTGGAAAGCTAGGATGACAGGTAGAGGTTTTCTTTCTGTCTCCCCCCTAGAAAAAGAAGTTTGAATATTTAAATTTGAATTAGTAGTGGTTTAGCTGTTGAAAATGAGGAAACCTTTGAGAGAAATGCTCTTTACAACACTAGCGAGCATAACCTAGTGCAGCTAATAAGCAAATAAATATACACATACATGTGTTTACATGCTTGGATTGGAACTAGGTGATCTGCAAAGTCTCTTCCAACACAAACCATTCTGATTCTGCGATACATATACACATACAGTCTTGCACACAACACACAGAAAAAACAGGCTGGTAAATAAGGCAGCCATAGTGAGAAGTGACCCAATTAACACAATTAGCACAGCTCCAATTAGCATAGCTTAGTCTTTGCTGTGGACCTAGCTCTGCCCAAGTGTATGAGATGCAGAGATGGAGGGTGGCTGAAAACACTGGCTTTCATTTCACTCCTTCCTTGAACCATGTGGGAAACTAATTAGGACTGCCGGAAACATCAATCTTGGCAAATTATGCAGATGGTGAATGTGGCATTCATCTCACCTGGCAAACAGCACCTAAAAGTAACAGACTGAAACACCGCACTGTTTCAGTAACTCTTCAGCAATCAGATTCAAAACAGCACTTAAAAGGCAAGCACTAAAACTGGATGAAAATACCATCTGTTCTTCTGTGGAAGTAGGTCTATAACTCCATTTCTGTCTGCATTGGTAAGGGACTGTGTAAAACATTTCAAAAAAATAAAAGTAAAAAGTAGAAAAGAAAATTAGTTTATTTTTGCAGGGTGATAAACCTCAGTAACACAGAAGTTTCTTGGCACCCCTATCTTGGCACCCCTGTCTAGTTACATGGCACCCCTGCAAGTTTCATGGGCACTTAAAGGGAAAGCCATAAAGGACCGTTTAAAGCAGAGATGAGGATTATAGAGGATTGCTTGGCATCCCTCTTTGGCAAACTGGAAGTCGAATATCCTGTATCAACAAACTTTTCAGCCAGCAGGCAGTTCCAATTGCTGCTGACATACGAAGACAAAACAGCAGTAAAGGGGGTCTTTGACAGGGTTCAGAAAACAAAGGCACACTTGGCCTTGTGCATTTTACACTGTGACATTACTATTTTGTTTCAAATTATCTCTATAGAAGCTTTCTGGCTAGTATCTCAGATAAGCAATGAAAACAAATACGTAGTCTTTGCTGACAAAAGGGTAATGACATTTTTCAAGACAAAGAGATAACTGCAGCCAAGTCCAGGAGGAAGGGTTTTTTTTTAACTTGTGGAAGCTGTAGCCTTACTTGCACTGATTCACATGTGACTAATTGGCCCATACTTTCAGGACAGTGAGGGGGTTCAATGCTCTTGGATTCAAAGCTGCTGGCAAGCGCACTCATTAGCTGACTGCATGCAGCACAGAGCTGCTGCTGATGTGATGAGCCAGTTTAGGTGCATGAGAAACTCGCTGCTTCTGATGTGACTACATCCTGTCCTTCACTGTTCTTCCTTTTCTTACACCAGCTTTCAGCCCAAAACCCAGCCTCTCATCCAATCTTGTGGCAACTTAGTTTCTTTACAAACTTTAATAAGCTTTGCAAAAAGCTTCTCAAAGGCTTTTTGAAAATGAAAGAGGATTATTATGCTCACACGACCCCCTTTATCGGCATACTTACCACCCTTCCTCCAGACGTCAATGATGCTGGACTTCACTGGAGCCTCTCCAACACCTTCACAATAGATTGTGTTCTCCATGTGTCCCTTGATTTCAGTTTCTATCACAGACTGTATCATCTTACCAGGAATGGCAGCCAGCCCTATCATTTTGGCATTCCCCAGGCTCTGCTGAAGCAGTTTTTGAACGTATCAGTAGCCTCCAATGGCTGGCTCACTTGACCTCCAGATATAGAGACCCAGCTCTGTGGTTTCTGATATGAGTTTCCGAGGAACTCTCTCATAAAAGTTATCTACTCCTGACCACTTATTCACATCTACTATAACTGGTTTTTATTTACTATCTGGTCAAGTAATATAATATCAGCCCAATATTGAATCAAAACTATGAAGGAGGTGGAAAATGATCTGATGGGAGAAGAAAGAATATTTAATCACTGCTTTAGTGGCTTATTATGTGGCTTATTATTCTGCTTACATTTCAGTATTTGTAGCAGAACAGAGCTGTGGAAGCAACCACTGAATTGTGGAAAGCCCCTAACACTGCAAGGGTGAGACACAGATTCCCAGAAACCATCTCTGTTGCTGTAGAAGTCAGCACAAGGACTGCCTTCCAGGCCTGCTGCCCTCAGCAGTGAAGGGAACAAGGTCCTGTATCGTCAGAAGGGCCCCAGCTGATGCTTACATGCTTCAACCTGCTGCAGATATGAAGGACTGAAAATTCAACATGCTGCAGAAGAAGACTCCCCATTCACACTGGTAATAATTCCCAGCTGTGGATGTATAGCTGCACAGTGTAATTCTCATGTCATTGTTTAACAAGTGTTGTTAGTTGCACTAAGACACAAGTCAAAGGATTAAAAAAAACCCAAACAAACAACAGAGTAGTTTATATGTTATTTCTACTGGTTTAGAATCAGAAGCCATCACCCTCAGGTGGATGCAGACTATCATGTCATGCAGAGGAGCACCATCAATTCCACCCCAGACTGCCCCAGTTCTCCATGCCAAGGCTTGCTGGGTTGGCCTGTGGCTGACGCTGAGCTGCAGGAGAGGCGGGCATGCAGCAAGCACCAAGGGGAATGGTGGAGGAGCAGGTGCTCCCACCAGAGAGCAGGGAAAGGTCTCTCCTGGGATGGCATGGCCAGACATACGACAAAACCATCCTGGAGGTCTCTGCTTGCCTGGGTGTCTCCTTCCACAACATACCTGGAGAGGTGTGAGACAGCCTGGGCATGAGATGCTGCTGTAGCTTGGTGTAGCGGAGGGATGGCATATGCTCAGCATGTTTTGAAAGTTCTGGGCTATTTTAATCCACTTTATGATCCCCTGGATAAGCGCTTAAGACTGAGTGACCCAGTGCGTGAATTGTACAGGGAGAAGTGCCTCAAACTACTTAATGTGGTCCTGCAGAAGCTCTGACCTTTGCCTGCCCACAGTTCTGTTCAGTAATGTATACACTTTCTAACTTTTCTGACATAAAATATACTGCAAGAGTGCAGGTAGCATTCATTACAACAGGTAAATGAAAACAATCTAATAATGTTGGTTAAACACACAATTTAATGTGCATTTTAAGAAGAGAAAATTAAAGAACAAAGATTATACACAGAGAAACAAATGTCTACCATATAGTATATGCATATAAACAACAGTTACCTATCAAATTTGTAAACTCTCAACAAGTCATAAATAACACATCATCAGGAGTAAGTTTCCTGCTTAAAACTACATTCTAACCCTTTTTATACAACTGCAGTTCTCCAGAATTATAAGATAGAGCACATTGTTAATCAGGTTTCCTTATACAGATGTCAAACATCTTCCAAGTGGCCACTGGATGGCCATGATCATATTTTAAAATACAATTTTGGTTTCCAAATATCCAAAGTTCCATTTCAGTGCTAGACTTTAAATTGGCTGTTTGTTTTTTACTATTTATTTTCCTGACTTCCACTTTCTTATTTTCCCTTCTGTTATGATTTCACTGCTATTTAATACTTGTTCTAGCTCCCAACCTCCTCTCCTGTCCACATACCTGTAACTACAGGGGTGCATATCAAGGCAGCAAGAGAGAATGATCTGTGTGTGGTAACTCAATGTTTTTTATGGATTTGAATGTTGTCCTTCATGCTTTCACCATAACAGAAAATCACTTGATTTTAGTCTCACAGTCTCTTGCATTCCCCTGCACTCTGACATTACTCATACCAGAGCAGCAGTCCACTCTCAGAAGGCATTCGGCTGCTCAGGATCCTTTGTTGGGTGACAAATGTGCATGTGATGTGAAAAATGGCATGTGATAAAAGGACATAAATGGAAGTGTCTTCATAAACAGATTATTTTTAAGAACAGAAGCCAGTGAATGACTCTGTTCCTGCCTCCAACCACAGGTATGTAATGTATAGTCACAGAAGGGTTCAGTTATAGCTGTTGTCCCTGAAGGAGCATTAATTGAGGTCTCGCTACTGAACAGCCTATCTTTACAAAACTGAGAGGAATTTAGTATCTTCAAGGTTTTTCCACCATAAGTCTAAGGGCTGACAGGTGAATGGTAGGGACAATGTGACTTTCTAAGTGTTGATTCCTCTGGAATCCAGGCTGGCAATCACTCCCTCTGAAGGGGAGGGAGGTAGAAATCATAGAATCATAGAATAGTTAGGGTTGGAAAGGACCTTAAGATCACCAAGTTCCAACCCCTCTGCATTGGGCAGGGACACCTCACACTAAACCATGCCACCCAAGGCACTGTCCAACCTGGCCTTGAACACAGCAAGTGATGGAGCATTCACAACTTCCCTGGGCAATCCATTCCAAGTGCCTCACCACCCTTACATGAAAGAACTTCCTCTTTATATCCAATCTAAACTTCCCCTGTTTAAGTTTGAACCCATTACCCCTTGTCCTATCACTACAGTCCCTAATGCAGAGTCCCTCCCCAGCATCCCTATAGGCCCCCTTCAGATACTGGAAGGCTGCTAGGAGGTCTCCACGCAGCCTTCTC
>JARCZZ010045674.1:0-10015 GCA_030323915.1 Brotogeris chrysoptera | reverse complement strand
GCATGAGACTGAAAAGTCCTTGATCAGAGTAGGCATTACTTAGCAGCAACTAAAACGTCAGTGTGTTATCAGTATGGTTCTCAGACTGAAGTTGAAAACAGCCCTGCACCAGCTACTAAGAGGGAGAAAACCAATTGTTACAGCTAAACCCAGGACACACTGAAGAAACCTTTCCTTTTACCTCAAAGTCTAAATAAGTGAACATCTAATGCATGAATTCACTTGAGAAATGAAAAAAGAAATAAACCCTCCCAAACAAACCAACAACAAACCCTACATGTTTGGTATACTATATGAGGGTTATCACACACCCTTCAGGAGATCTTTATTCTGGTATTTTCTATTTCTATTGCTCCCCCTCAGTATCTCTCTCACTATTGGTTCCTGTTTAGACAGCCAGTCACGTTCTACCTAATTCCCTTGAAAGCAAGACCCATATTAGGTATCCAGAGGAAACTCTCAATAAAGTTCCTTCGGACTCTAAAAACATGAACTTGTCCAAATTGGAGATCCACTGCCATTAACATTCAATTCTAAGAATTCTATGACTTTTATGCATTCCTGTGAGGAACAGGAGTTGGTTACTTTCACGAGGCTAAAAGCCTTAGTTACAAGGATCATTTTTAATAGAAAAGACAACATTCACGAAGCACTTCCTTCATATTCTGCTGGGTATCATATTTTGGATCTCATTCTCTTCTTTCAACAAAACAGATTTTTTATGACAAACACCTATAACTGACATTTTTTCAATGAGAATTATTTACTACTGTAGTTCTAATTATGTTGAGTCATAGCAGATGCCCAAGATTTTGGACAGCTTCTATCAGTTCCTCAAGTGAAGGAGAAACCTGCGATTAAAGTTGGCTTAGGTACTCTGAAAGCCATAAAAAACATCTGTGTTGCCCACCAGCTTAGCCAAGACTGAGAATAAATTTTAATTTAAGAACTCATTCAAAACAAGGGCTCTAGCTTGAAAATTAAGCTTTCTTTCATTGGTCTCTCTATTCCACATGTCCACTAAAAGAAGTCACACTTATCTTTTCTGAATCCTGAATGTTTGTTTGCACAGTGTAAAGTAATTCATATAACTAAAACCAAGTATAGTACTTGGGAACACAACTAAAGGCATCACACTACTGTATTAATAGGAACTGAAGAGGGCCTCTACTTCCAAAATTCAGACGTTTTGTGGATGAGAAATAACATGCAAATAATCAACTAATATAAGAGAATGTGCACTGGCCTGTTACCACACACTTCTTCTGACATTCTTCCAGTGTTAGAAAGTTGTTTTCATTGCCATGGCATCCACCATATTCAAATATTTCACACTCACGGCTTTGAATATTGAAGTAATAGCGCATATGTATTGCTTTGCATGGGCCTTCATCTGCTTTCATGGCACAGACTGAATGCCCCAGTTTCAGTGGTGGTAAAGCAGCATCTGTAATACAGAAGAGAGGGAGAACAGCTGTTATTAAGTTAGTTTGCTTCACTGCACAGCATGACTTCAAAATAAAGGTGCTTGCATCTTCTGCTAGAAAGGAACTGCATCTGGCAGTAAAGCTCTGACCACTCAAAACATAAATGTAGAAAGAAAATCATCATCTGCACAGGGATACAAATTCCATTTGATCAAACTGAGTGTGTGATTTCAAGTTTCAACTGAAACAGTTCATATCATAAACTTTAACTTCGCATCATAAATATTTCCCTCCCATCCACCTCCCATATGAAGACAGGCTGAGAAAGTTGGGGCTGCTCAGCCTGGAGAAGGCTGTGTGGATACCTCCTAGCAGCCTTCCAGTATCTGAAGGGGGCCTACAAGGATGCTGGGGAGGGACTCTTCATTAGGGACTGTAGTGACAGGACAAGGGGTAACAGGTTCATTCTTAAACAGAGGAAGTTTAGCTTAGATATAAGGAAGAAATTCTTTACTGTGAGAGTGGTGAGGCACTGGAATGGGTTGCCCAAGAAAGTTGTGAATGCTCCATCCCTGGCAGTGTTCAAGGTCAGGTTGGATGGAGTCTTGGGTGACATGGTTTAGTGTGAGGTGTCCCTGCCCATGGCAGGGAGGTTGGAACTAGATGATCTTAAGGTCCTTTCCAACACTAACGTTTCTATGATTCTACAACCTAAACAGCTATGGAGCTAGTGAGCAATTCTGAACAAGAAATACATTGAGAAAATCCTAGTAGCTCCTAATGACACAACAGGTACATAAAAAAGTCAGAAAGAGGGTTCCTTGTGCTCTCTTCAATGCACTTGTAATAGTGAACGTAGCTTATACACACATCTCATAGCAGTGTGGGATGAACTAGGCAAGACAGCCCTTAAGGGGGCACCATTCCGCCATCAGATTACACTTTACTGGCACATAAAACCATTCGGTACAACTGAAATGTCATCATCCTGTCTTTTTTCCTTTGGTCTCACTGTTCTTGCATTAGAGCTTTTGGGAGTTAAGAAGTACACAACTAGAAAGTTAAGGTGAAAAGAAACCGTATGTTTTCAATTTGTGCTATTGCTATCTCTTTCAATGTTTTCCAAGAGAATGTTTTGTAACAAAATATCATATATATCATGAAAAACACTATTGAAGTTTTACACTGTTAATAGCTAATAAAGAAATTCTGACTGACGGTCCAGTTAGTGATACAGTTCCGTTATCAATATATGGTTTAATATCTTTTCCTGCTTTGCTTTTCCTAGGAACTATTTTACCCTGAAGCCTACTCTGCTTCAGTAATGCAACCTCCATCTCGCAGCAAAGCCCCAGGAACCCCACGGTGGAGGCATTCTTGTCTCAGTTCAACCAGCTGCAGGAGAGGTTTCCGGGGCAGAGTCCTCAACTCTGGCTTCATGGGCGCAAGTTCCTGCAGAAGCACCTCAATGCATCTCACCACACACAGCCAGCCATCGTTATCTTCACAGCTGCCCGCAAGGGCGAGCAGACCTTGCAATGCTTTAGCACACACGTGGCTGACACCTAAGCAGCTGCCCTGCATGGCAGCACAGTCCAGATTGACGGCATGTGGAAATCCAGGCTCAAGAGTGACCAGGCCAAGCTGGAGGTGGACATGGAGCTGAGCTCAGCTTTCCAGGCTAGGAGCTGTGCTGCAGTGATCCACTGTTTTGAGTTGTTGCCAGCGGGGGCCACACTCATCTTCTACAAGTATTGTGATCACAAAAGTGCTGCTTTCAGGGATGTGGCCCTGCTGCTGACTGTGCTGCTGGGGGAGGAGACTCTGGAGATCCACATCAGCCTCCAGCAGGTGGAGGAGAGTGCCCGTGACTCCCTCTGGGCCAAGTTCATTGACACCAGGAGTCCCAGGTCCCACGACCACATGGATTCTGACAAGCTCAGTGGGCTGTGGAGTCTCATCTCCCACCTGATCCTACCGATCTACCCAGTGCAGGCCATCCAGAAGGGGTGCTGCCACATCCACACAGAACCCTAGGGGCAGAGGCTGCCAGACCCCCAGAGGAGGGTTGGACGACGATCCTGTCAACTCTGGTGGAGGCATACACAAACAGTGCTATTTCTCTTCAATTTGTTTCTCGCATCTTCCTGGAAAGAGTTCGAGAGGTATAAGTTGATCCAGGCCTTTTGCCAGCCTGAAGATGATAGATTGCATGCTTCCTTCTGGCAGGTAGGAAGAGTGGGTATTCTAGACTGCTAATTGCACAGGAGAACATTGCTGTGTGGGGAGGCAGGAAGGAAAACAGGACTTTGCAGGTAGCATTTCTACCAGAAGATACACAAATAATGTATACAACTAGTAAGCCAGAAAGATACTTTAGTACCTCTTTCATTTCTCCCTGCCTCTTAAGTTTTCTGATGTCAGGTACATTGGTCTCAGAATGTACTTATCTAGAAGGTTTCTCTCCATTTGCAGAGTGCTGTTGAAACAGAGGAAGGTCAAATTCCTCAAAGCCCAACACTTTGAAGGCATACTTCGAAAAGAAAACTCATTTGCTAGTCAGGGGTTTGATCAGTCAGTCCTGATAGGGTCACACTTGCACAGACAGACTGACACCCTGCAAAGACCAGATCCTAAATATAGGATGTTCAAACAAGCCTGCAATTCAGAAATCCTCTAACCATCAATTAGAAGAAATTTCAAAGAGCAGTGAAACAGAAACCACCTCACTGTTGCTCTGATTGCAGAGGTAAAAGAATGAGTATCACAGTTTAACTCATGCTACCTCTTTTAAAAAAGTCTGCTCTTGATCCCTTTGCTGCCACAAAACTATATCTTTGGGCTGATGAGTCAGCTTTGGTCCTACATAATAGATTGTTCTTCACCTGGGTCTCTGATCTGTGTGAGGACAGGAAGTCTGTCTCCTACCTCCACAGTGGATCTCTTGTTTTAGCATATAAAGTTAACCTTATTTTATAACATTTAAGTTAAATGCACAGCTGAGATACATCCTCATAAATACCGAGGTCAGTAGAAGTTTCCTAATTTTATTCCATTCGAGTCACTTGTAACTATTAAACCTATAGCAAAGAAAGAGTTTTCAGCACTAAAATCTTTTAATTCATAGCATTTAAATCCTTGAAAAATTAATCACCTTTATTACGCAACTGCCATCCACACAAAAATTGTAGCACACAATTAGATCTTCCAAAAATGGACAATTTGGTGTTAAAATGCAGATTATGGTTACTATTTTCAAAACTCTTATTAAATATTCAGTCCGTAAAATAGTTTGTGACTGTTTCCTCACTAGTGAAATTTTATTTCTAGATTTTGAAGTCAGGAATTTGAAAATATTATTGAAGACTGTCTAATGATGGTCTGCAGAAATGCAGATGAGTTAAAAGAAACATTTTTAAGAGTCATTAGATTCAGTAAACATCCTACGGAACTCTGCTTCCATTTCTGAATTTCATTCCTTGCCAGCTTCCTTATCTGAATCTTCCTGAGTCCACAAAGAATTAGGATTTAGAAGTCACAAGAGATTCCAAATTGGTCATCAAAGGTTAAAAGTTCTCCACCAGGTCTGGGAATCTTTTGGAAGGGACTTAATAAAAAGGCTCAACATTGAGAAGTTGAGAGGATAGTGCACTGCAAAATGAAACTTTGGAATTCCCCCATTCAGTAGTAGGGAAAAAAAATGGCTTCATAACATCAAAATCCCTGGAATAACTCCTGAAATGGTAGAAATCACTTTCAGAGCTCTACAGAAGCTGATCCAACTGAAATACGGTTGGGGTGAGGGCTGGCAGCTGGTTTATAAGTATGTTATTTTTTTGAAATACAAGAAATGAAATCCACATGACCTGTGTCAGTGACCCCAGTTCAGTCAAGGAAGAGGTTATGAAAACTCACTAGGTTTCCTAACTACTGGAATTTCAGATGTAAGGTTATGTCAGCTCATTTTGCTTTCTACATTATGCCACACCACTGTTGTGGGCTATCAAAACAGAAAGAGCGTGCAAGCATAGTTGCATAACTACAAAGACGATGAACAAATGGCTTAGTACAGTTTATCTTAGGAACTTTCTGGTCTCTACTCCTAACCTGTTTCATATCAAACCCACATAACTAAATCCTTGTTTTGCTTACTTCCCGAGGCCTTTCCTCTGCAGTCACAATGACACTGTTATCAATCAGATGTACTGACATCTGCCACATACATAATCACTGTGTGTCCTGGGTTCAGCTGTAGCAGTAATTTTTTCCTTCTTAGTAGCTGGTGCAGGGCTGTTTTCAACTTCAGTCTGAGAACCATACTGATAACACACTGATGTTTTAGTTGCTGCTAAGTAATGCCTACTCTGATCAAGGACTTTTCAGTCTCATGCTCTGTCAGTGAGGAGGGGCATGGGGAGCCAGGAGGAAGCAGAGACAGGACACTTGACCCAAAGTAACCAAAGGGGTATTCCATACCACAGCATGTCATGCCCAGTATATAAACTGGGGGAAGTTACTCAGAAGGCCAGATCGGTGCTTGGGTCAGGCTGGGTATTGGTCAGCAGGTGGTGAGTAATTGTATTGTGTATCACCTGTGTTTATTTTTTTCCTTTTCCCCTGTTAGTTTTATATTCTCTTCCCTTGCTATTTCCCTTATCATTATTGTTACTAGTGGTAGCAGCAGTGGTTTTGTTACACCTTAGTTACTGGATTGTTCTTATCTCAACCTGTGGGTTTCACATTCTTTTGATTCTCCTCCCCATCACTCCGGGAACAGGAAGGGGAAGAAGAGGGGGAGTGAGCGAGTGGCTGCCAGATTGTAAATTGCCAGCTGTGCTTAAACTGTGACACTGTGTTGCCACCTGAAGGGCTGTGTCTGCCATAGCTAAGACTGGTGTTGGGTTTTCCCCCCACAGCCCTGAAAGATACCACCCCCCTTCCTTTTTGTCCGTTTCCTTCTTAGTTACCTTTAAATTGCTTCCAGTTATTTTAAATTAATTAATTAATTAATTAATGTGTTTACACTATGGTCTCTTCGACAGGGACTGTAGTAACAGGACAAGGGGTAATGGGTTTAAACAGGGGGCATTCATCTTAGATAGAAGGAAGAAGTTCTTTATTATGAGGGTGGTGAGGCACTGGGACAGGTTGCCCAAAGAAGTGGCAAATGCTCAATCCCTAGCAGTACTCAAGGCCAGGTTGGATGGAGCCTTGGGTAACACTGTCTAGGGTGAGGTGTCCCTGCCTGTGGCAGGGGTTTGGAAGTAGGTGATCTTAAGGTCCTTTCCATCCCCAACCATTCTATAATTCTATGATTCATTCTCACTAGAAGGTACTTTTCAGTCACATATGCCTTGCCAAATAGCAGAATACGTCATTAGGTGTTACTGAGATCAAGACAGTGATGCTGGGCAATTCTGCAGTTTACAGGTTATTCTGTGGATGGCCAACACAAACAAAATTGTTACTCTCTCCTGTCTATTAGACATGTGTCCTGATAGCACATTACTGTGCAGATCTTGGTAGGTGTTGATTTGTTTGCCCTGTTTTTTGTAACTCGTGCTAGCCCTGGGCCTTTCCAGAAAACTGAAGAACTGCTGACGTGTTATAGGCACTGAGTTGGTATCCAGGATATAAATTTATACCTTCTAGGATTAGCAGAGGTCACTTGCATGCACAGCAAGTTTATGTATGTTTCAAAAAATCCTTCCAGAAATTTCAAATTAGAAAATTGTTTTCAGAAGTTGCTTTTTGGGGTTTCTTATCCAAACAGACTATATATATAAAATATATAATATATATATCATATATATTACATATTATTATATATAATAGTATACAATATTATATATAATATAATATATAAATATTATAAATGATATAATACATTATATAATATTATATATATTATATATTATATTATATATTATATATTATACAGATAATATATATTGTATATAAATTATATATATTATATAATTTATACTAAATAATATAAAAAATTATAAAAATTAACAATACATATTATATAATTTAAATTATATATAAATATTATATATAAACAAACAGCATATAATATATTATAAAATATATAATATATTTAATAATATATATTATTTATTCTTATATTTATTTTATATGATTAATTATATATTTTATATTATATATAATATAAATCTATAAATAATATCTCATACTATGTAATATATAATTAATAATATATTATATAATATTATATTACTTATACAATATAATTATATAATTATATAAATAAATATTAAAAATAAATATATAAATATATATTATTTAGAGATCTATAATATATATTATATATAATATATAATTATTAATATAAAATAAATATTAAAATTGAAATGCATTGTTTATTTTTATATTTGTATTATTATAAATATATTATATAATGTATAATAGAATGTATTATATGAAATATAAATATACATAAATAATATATATCGTTTATATATAATATTTATCTAATGTTATATATTATATTATATATTATATATTATCTATATAATATATATTATATATTTTATAAATGATATATTATGTATAATATTATATAATATGTTATATCTAAATAATATGTATATTCTTTATTTATATAAAGAATGTATATTATATATTATATGGTATATAATATATTTTTATATATATTATATTATTTATTTTTGTGTTTATGTTATATTATTATTAATTATATATATTATGTAATTAATTATTATTATTATAATTGTTTCTAGACATCAATGTAAATATCTGTCTCCCATCCCAGTGTGAAAATAATGACTGGCACTAATGTGCACATTACAAGGGCATGTAGGGATAGGACAAGGGGGAATGACTTTAAACTGACAGTAGGGAGATTTAGATTCGATATCAGGAAGAAATTCTTCCCTATAAGGGTGGTGAGGCACAGGTTGCCGAGAGAAGCTGTGGCTCCCGCATCCCTGGGAGTGTTCAAGGCCTGGTTTGACACGGGCTTGGAGCAACCCCGTCTAGTCAAAGGTGTCCCTGCCCATGGCAGGGGATTGGGACTAGGTAGCCTTTAGGGTTTTTTGACTGTTCTATGATTACCCTAAGTAGTATTTTAATAATATTTTCTGATCTGCTGGCACCACCATGCATTTCTGTTACTGTACCTGGCACTACAGACAATCCATTCAAGAAACCAAAACCAAAACCCACAAATATGAATCTTAAATTCTAAAATGAAGCAGATTCCAGTTATTTTTCTAATAAATTGTGTTTTGCTTTCAAACAGTTCAATGCTTATAGAACTACATCAAGATAGGAACACAGTACAAAATTTCACTAACAGCTTGTCCAAGTGAAAAAGAACAAATTGCTGGCAATCTTATGTCATTGGCAGTGAATGGCAGTTTTTCAATGCATTTTACTCTAGGGATTAATTTGAAACTCACCTTTTAATGGCTTTTGGCAATATCCACTAATGAGCCTCAGAGACCAGGTGTGCTCCAGGAAAGACCTGGTAAGGAAAGACTATCACAGTCTCGCCCTTTTTACAGAAGTCACATATAGTCATATGTGTAAACATAGTACTAATGATACTAAAATAGGGTATTCCTTGAAATTGCATCCCACTGATGAAAAATGATAGGGAAATCATAATTTCTTAGTTACTAATTAACATAACCTAGCATTTCAAGTTAAAAAAAAAAAAAGACATAAAGGATCTTCCTTGAATATAAATCTCTTGCACTAAATGCAACCACACACAAAGTTTATAATCAATAACAGATTTCAGATTTCTTATTTCAAGGCCAGTACTCTATATGTGGGTCATTTCCTTCAACCAGAATATGTCAGTTTAGTGTTTGTTGTTAGAGAAGGTAGGGATATAGTGCTTGAAGCTTAAAAGGCAGGAGTTCAAGTTGCTTCCAATTTGGACTGAAGGTTGCTACCCACCAAAAACTGTGTTAAAAACTTACATTTAGTATTAGTTAATCATCACCCCATAAGGGTCTGTGCCTAAAGAAACTAATGTCCCTCCTCTACTTAATTCAACCTGGGCAGATTTTTGAATATTAAATAGCATTACTTATTCTGTATGGTTAACCAGAATATGTATCTCCATCAGAATTGAATAATATTTTCATGAGCATTCAAAGCGGTTTAATTTTAAGGAGTTAAAAAAATATTCATTTTTTGTCATTAATATTTTTCATAGTAGTTGTCTTTTTTCCTGAAAAATGGCATTTCTAGACTTAAAATTCTTCCTCTGTCATATTGCTTCCATAAGTCATAATATATATATCATGGATTTAACTGGTTTGGGTTTTTTTTCTCTATGGACAGCCAGCTTTAAAGTTTCTTTCCATATTAAATTTTCAGCACTGAAATAAAATTTGCTGCTGAACGCCACAGTTAATACCTAAATATGAGTTTAAAAAACTAAATGTTCGCAACATCATTCTGAGAACAACCGTCCTGTCCTGGGTTCAACAGTAGCAGTCATTTTTCTCGTTTTTAGTAGCTGGTGCAGTGCTGTGGTTTTGACTTTCAGCCTGGGAACAGTGCTGATAACACCGATGTTTTCAGTTGCT